>JAVHLU010000882.1:0-43845 GCA_036785755.1 Colletotrichum ledebouriae
AGGGGAAGTAGGGTTACTAGTAAGCTCTAGGCCCTTAATAGGGGATATAAGTGCTTATTTCGCTTATATATAGTACTTTAGCGCTAACCTATACTATAGATCTACCCCCTCGAAGTAGCGAAGTCACTCTTAATTATTTACCCTCCAATTATTATTAGCAAACTATCACGCCCTAAGTGGTTGATAGTAAAATAAGCCCCCTGTATCAAGTGTAATCGCCCGCCCGATTCCCGTAGTGCCCCCAGTGATAGCAGCAGTCTTGCCTCGCAGCAAACGAGCGCCAGACAGGGCCATGAGTATCTTAGTTCCTCTGGTCAGGAAACTGTTCTCGATACGTTGATAAACACCCAAAATTCCGCGACAGGAAAAAGCTGCTTGAACCCGTGCCACCCCTCGTCTTACTCCAAGATCTGGTGGTAGATCCTCCGCACGAACAAACCCGCACCCTCGTCTCGGGGGAAAATCGGATCCGCACTGGACACCATCTTGACGAACTGCGCCTGTTATCACAACAACGCCTAGTATTCAGACTCGTTCATAGATGTCAAGTTCAAGCAGATTTGCAAAGAGGAATTTCGAAACCATCTTAGGTTTTCAGTCGGGCCTCGAAGCTGGAAACACTTGCGGACCCTGCAATACTGAACTTCTTCGTGATTCACCCCGATTTGGACCAATCTGAAAGGGGGGGATTCGGTTTCTCCCCATGTTTAGAACGTTCCGTGAAACTTGAACGATCAGGCGCAATCCGGTCAATAGGACCGGGCAACAGAAGCGCAATGTGCCGCAGAAACTAAAATCTAGGGAATGAGATGGACCGTCAGGTCTTACGAATTTGACAGCCGATTCTGCTTAATGAAATAGAAAGCAAGTGACCTTATGTACTGATACCCATTCAAGGAAGTTTGAATCTAATTATTGGACGGCCGGGTGTCTTGCTCAATTTCAGCACTACGGCTCTTCAAGATGATTAGGGGTGATACAACATCCTCGATGGACGCGCATAGCCTATTTGAAAGTGAGGTATAGACACAGCTCTGAGTTTTTCAGGAGAAAAAAGTACGAGATCTCCGGCAAAGTCACACCTTCTCTCTCTCAGGCTTCATTTTTTCTATTCACGGTGCGGCGGACGCGCGTGCGATTCTCTGAAGGTCAAAGGATGCGTACAACCTAGTAGTACATCCATGCGAACCGAAGGCGCCTTCCAGCTACCTGAAAATCATCCAGGTATGTGAGCATTCTGCGTGCTCTCCGACTTCCCCGCAAAGTCTCCTAAATTCGGGGATTCCAGGTTCTCATATCCCGCGGGAAACCAACTCACCTCATCGCTGATGACCTGCATGCCCCACCTAAATTGGGCTGCTTGCCACCCCATTATGTTCGTCTTACTATTCACCACCCCAGACTTAATAATGATTCCTGGGAAAAGCTCGCTGATTAAAAATTGACGTCATAGGCGGCTAGATCTAACTGAACAATCGTGAATCCAGGATCCATTTTGCTCGGCAACTTTCGAGCAAATTGGAGATCAAGTGACTCAACGCAATATCCAGATTACGCTGAAGCTGCCAGAGAATCTTCATCAGCAATTTGTGATCCTACGATGGCATGACGACTTGATACCAAGAATCAGGACTCGGAGCCGAGCCTTATACACATAGTGAGAAGGGCGCGTCGTAGCAAGGGGGCGGCCCGCTGGATAGCTTTAATCAGACTAGGTAGACTCTGCTCTCTCAGGAGCCCCCGCCCGGCGTGTCCACCACCATCAGCACTGATGAAATTAATCCCTCTGTAATCGCTTATTTGGTCCGCACTTCACGATGTTCGACGCCCACATAAGCAACGGCCTCTTGCAATAGCGGATCTTAGTAAACAACACTAATTGCTATAATGAATTATGGACAGGCGGCATGCACAGAATTCCAACAATGGCTGCATCGCATCACGGATCCAGGTCTAAGGAAATCCAGAGATAAAAGTGAATAGCAATCATTCATGCTTCATTATTCGGAAACAACAATTTTTCCTCTTGGAACCTTAGGAACAATAACTGTAGAACTCGTCCCAATCATGTCGTCGGCCCAGAGCGAGATTGTTTTGCGGAGCTGCAGAGGATCAACTTCTCAGAATGACATTCCATCATCATTTCCACCTTTTGAGTTCACCCCGGAGCAGGAGAAAACCATGATGCGAAAAGTCGATTTCCGAGTCGTGGCCACAGTGTCGCTTCTGTACTGCTTCTCCGTAATAGATCGATCCAACCTGCCCTCTGCCGCCGTTGCTGGCATGACGGAAGATCTGAATCTCACCGGCAACCGATATGTGAGTCTTGACAATGAGAGGTTCCTAGATATGATTGGAACTGAGGTTTGGTCGAGTCTCACACGGTCCGCAGTAGCTAACCAAATCATAACGCACAGTCAGTTGTCAGTCTCGTCTTCTTCGCGACTTACACCACCTGCCAGCCGTTATCGATTGTTCTTGCTCGACTCATCGGACCCAGAGCATACTTCACGGGAGTTACCATGTTTTGCGGGTTCATCGTTGTGGGTATGGCTTTTCTGAAGCACTGGGGTCAGTTGGTTGCTCTCAGAGTCATTCTCGGAGCTTTGGACTCTGGGTTCTTTCCCACCTGCGGCTATTTGCTTAGTACTTGGTACACCCGATGTAAGTTGGAGCATCCTCGGAGTGGGTATGGTGGCTAATCTCATTTCAGACGAAGTTGGAAGGCGGTACTCAGTGTTTTATATCTTGGTGTGTCTTGCGACGGCATTTTCTGGGATACTTGCGTTCGGAGTACGTAGGAGCAGTCGCGCAACCCCTATTGCCCGCCCTATTGGCAGCCTTTTTGGTGATGAAGCACCAACTATCTCACTAACCTGTCCAATAGCTTACTGAACTGAGCGGCAAAGGAGGCTTAAGGGGATGGTCTTGGATCTTCCTTGGGGAAGGTGTTATTACTTGCTTTCTTGGCATACTTGGATACTGCCTCGTCGTTGGATTTCCTGATGCACAAGGAACGACCTGGAAATTCCTCTCGCAGGAAGAAACGCAATGGGTGGTAGCACGGGTTCAAAAAGACCGGGGAGATGCTAGACTACCGTCTTTCAGCATCAGAAAGTTTGTCAGAGGCGGCGCTGATGGCAAGGTTTGGGCTTTTGCCTTGATCTACTTCAACCAGGCAGTCATGAACTTTGGTAAGCTATGCATTGATATCTCATCCTCATTACATATTAGAAGATTTGTGTAGCTGACAAAACATGCCGAAAACAAAAAGCTCTATCTTTCTTTCTTCCAATCATCCTGAAGGAAAATATGGGCTTCAGCACGGGGATGGCCCAGATCTTGATTGCCCCGCCTTACATCTTCGCAGCGATTCTGATGTACATCTCCGGCTGGCTGGGGGATTACTACATGCTCCGAGGTCCCATCATCGTCGGAGACATGATTGTGGCCATGGTTGGGACTGTTCTGACAGGGTTTCACGAGGATGTCGCAGTCCGATACTTTGGCATCTTTCTTATCACCGGCGGATCCTTCTCATCGATACCCGTGGTCATGGCATACCAAGCCAACAATATTCGAGGACAGTGGAAGCGCGCATTTTCCAGTGGCCTCACTGTCGCCGTCGGCGGAGTTGGTGGAATCGCTGGATCACTGATTCTCAGGTGAGTGGAAACCTTTCAAACACTACCTAGGTAACAGGAAATTCTTGCCTCTCTGATCCTCAGAAGACTTTTCTGTCTTTCAGGTGAAATATGTTGTTATATGAGTTAACGTTGGAGTTGAATAGAAGCCAAGATAAACCCAGATATATCCCAGGTCTGAGCACTTGTCTAGGATGTGCTGTCCTGAACGTCGTCATCATTTTGGCCCTCAGCGCCTATTTCCATTATTGGAACCAAAAAGCCGAGCGCGGCGAAGTCGAACTTGAGGCGTCGGAGGTGAGTTACTCCGGGTCGTGTTAAGGACCATCGTATGTGTCCTGACAACCATCTTCACAGGAAACGGACGCTTCAGATTTCCGATACACCTTTTAAATAGGGGCACGAAGAAATGGTTAATTACGAACTGATCTCAAGATCAATCGTAATCACAGTCGTGTGTTGGTTCGCTCATATACAAAAGCGGGCGAGGAAAGAAATGTTGCGTGCAGAAGGTTCCTCAAAATAAGAATATCAAAACGACTGCAATTTCCGCTAGTATCCTATTCCACAGTTATATGCGTCTATCGCTTCAATAGAAAAACTTTCTTGTGAGGACCAAAAACACCAAAACCAGTAACACTTGTTGCCACTGTTCGGAGATGCTCAAACCCAAACTTCTCATACATGGGCTGCGCTGACATGGTAGCCATCACCCACACCTTGATACCACCCAGATCTGCTTGATTCAAGCCTGACCCAACAATGGCAGAGGCGATCTCTCTTCGTTGATGATCTGGATGAACTGTAAGGTAGTCGAGCACTGCTTTCTCTTGGTCATAGTTCAGGAACCAAGTGCACAGCGGAAGGCCCCAGGAGAAACTTCCAAAGTTGAACGAAAGGACGGATCATTCACCCAGAAAGGGTCCCTTTTAAACCTGCATTAGCGCAATCTCAGTCTCTTCCAACGGCATTGCCAGAGCTGCCTGTAGTTGTGAGTTCATGCCAGGAACCCCGTCTTCATTACTGTCGGCTTCATAATCTGCCTTGAATCTCTCAGCCTCCTCTTGAGTCGGTTCGCGAACAGAAGCCTCGGGCCAGCTGATACAATCATCGCCGTCTGGAAGAATCCAGCGCGCGTATCCCGCGATTTCGCCGATAGTCTCATCTACGGCCTTCTGGTAACGCTTCTTCGTGCGACCAGGCATGAGGCTGTGCGGCATACGCGCCGTAGCACCGGCGATGATGTCCTCAAGGGGTGTTGAACCCCACAAAGCCTGCCGAAGGGAATTCGTTCGATGGAAAGCCGTCATGTTGTTTCGCGATACGCCGGCAGCATTGTCGTAGTCAATGCCGGCTATTCTGTGAGACATCGTCGACTAATTTCGAGCACGGTGATGTTTCGATGCGCAGCCTAACATGCAAATACTGCAAGCAAAATACCAACTCCGGGTCGTTCTCAAGCTAAACCTGGGACGAAATATATCAAATGTAATTCGATGCGGGATATTATTTGGATTGAAAGGAGCCCAAAGCGCACGCTTTCAGTACTCCCGGGGACAAGTTAGTAAACGTGTTCGCATCCCACGTTGCGAACGCTCCAAGTCATCAGGCACCAAAAGACATTACGCGGCTTTAAGAAGCTTACATATGGTTCGATGGTGTCTGCAAAATCCTTCCGGCTTGTCAGCTCGATTCGGGACGCACGCCGTCATTGACAGGTAATAAGACCCCAACGCTTTCGGTGGATCTCATCCATATCTCTGACATTTGCTAATAGAACACAGAACGATGATCCTCGAATAGCAAGTTTGAATGATCCGGGGCTGCACTTGGTTCTAGAGAAAAGCTAAATCAAACTGAAAATTTCTGGCTTGTAGGCTCGTGCCCAAGTTCTTACGACTCCATGCACTCATCTCTTTGGGCAGCTTAAGAGCCACAACTCTGTGAATACTGTTATGAGCATTGCACTGCCGATTAGATCTTGATGACCACCTTGCCCACGTGCTTCCCGGAGTAAAAATACTCGCACGCAGCGCGGGACTCGCTGAAAGGGAATACTTGGTCGATAATGGGCGTCAGAGAAATCTTGTGTTGCTCGAGAAAGTCGAAAAGACGAACATAGCCATCCTTGGTTCCTACTTTGATACCCCTATTTCTAGGTCAGCTGTCTCGGGATTCATTCAAATATTCGGGATCTAGCAAGGCATGAAACATAAAGATATTTGACTGACTTTAGACTGGCTCTCTTGGCCATGAAGCCGAGAAGAGCGCTTGGGTCCCAAGTGGCCTCAGAGCCCTCCAGAAACCCAACAATTGAGATGCGGCCGTTCTTCTCTCTCAGGGCCCCCAGATCTTGTATGACGGACGCCGGACCGCGACGTTGTTCAGGACTATGTCTACCCCTCTGCCGTTCGTGATTCGTCGGGCCTCTGCAGCCACGTCAGGGGTGGTCTTGTATTCGATACCCCGGATAGAAGGGTGAAGCTTCTTGACAGCTTCGAATTTCTCATCCGACGATGAGGTGATGATGGGTTTGACGCCTGAAGCAATGCACAGAAGAGCTGCGAACATGCTCACGCCTCCCGTCCCTGTTGCGAAGCGTCAGCAGCTACCATGATCCCGCCTGAACGAGCATGCGGCCCTACCTTGCAACAAAGCGCTCAGGTTCTTCTGAGAGGCATTGCTGGGAAGGTCAAGCGCGTTCCAAGCTGTGACACCAGCGCAAGCAATAGTGGATGCCTAACAAATGGAAACGCGTTAAGACGAAAGACTTGGTTAGAACCGGCCCGACGGGGACTTACCTCTTCCCACGAAAGATACTCAGGCAATCGAACAACCTGCTTGGCCTCGAATATGGCATACTCTCGCAGGACTCCGTCTACGTCTCCGCCAAGAGCCAGGGGTTCGTCGTCGATGTCCCCTGCAATGTCGTTAATGTCGAAGAGCGGCACAACGTGGTCGCCCAGATGAAAGTCTTGGACTCGTTGCCCAACTGCGACGACTTCAGCAGCGCAATCAGATGCAACGATGCCTCCGTTGATCACTTTGACCGGATAGCGGCCGTGTAGCATGCCAACGTCCCTGAAGTTAAGAGAAACAGCACGGATCTTGATCACCACCTCGTCAGGGCCAGGCAGCTTTGAAAGTGTCTCGACGCTTAGAGGCACATCACCACGAGTTCGTCGGACTGCCTTGTATGTTTCCGGGTAAGTCATGATGATTGATGTCGTAGATGAAGAATTAACAGAGAATATAGAGGTCGAGAGCTAGTCTTTGGTTCTGCGCTGTTCAAGTCCAAGGAAACTGGCGAAAACTGACTCTCTTTAACACAAGAGAGAGCTCCATTCTGCATCATCGCGATTGAAGACTCCGGATGGAAGTCTCGCCGTCCGCTACGCTGGATTTTAAAGTGACATTGGTTAAACACTACCTACGAAGGTGGAAACTCCGACGCACACAAACTCCGCGATTCAGATTTGTAAGCGCAGGCGATCGGGAACATTTTTGTTCTCACGATGGACTAGGTCCTCTCCGCACATAGGGACTTTGGCCACAACTCAAATACGCATCATTCACGTGCGATGGAAAATTGCCATTTTGCATTAGGATTAAACATTATATTCAGTGCTTCATATACAGCGTACTTGTCTTGACGAACATGTCCATCTGGTCTCGTCAGGACACCACCTCAGACGGCGACCGCGGACACTGCGCATGCACATAGATGTGTGACAGATGACCTCACAGCTTGTGCTATTTTACTCCATCAGCCTCGTCACGTACGGAAGAGATCGCTTGTTATAGCCCATGTTCTTGTCCACGCCGACCTTGATGGTGGCGCTCGACAGAGGGGCCTTGACGTCGTTGCAAAGTCCCTCCGCCTGGTCCTTGGGCAAGAAGACGCGGGGCAGGCCACCGGCCGGCATCTGGACCCAGAGACGTCCGTGGGAGGCCACCTGGAAGGTTTCGCAGTTCACGACGTCGATCACGTCGGAGCCGATGGCGTATTTGTGGACGTTGCGGGCAATGGCAAACATGACGTTGTTGGTCGCATCAACACCGCCGTTGGTGTACATGGAGAAGAGCTGGCCCTTGCGGAAGGCGATGACGCGGCTGCTGTCCTTGCTGCTGTAAGAGAAGACGGCTTGCGTGCGCTCCGTCGTCAGGAAGTTGGCGTTGCCTGCGGCGGCGTGCATGCGGATCTTGTTCGCCTGCTGGATCCAGCCGTACAGCTCCGAGTTGATGTCATAGCCGGCGAGCCAGAGAGCCTCACGGTTGAAGGGCGTAATGGCACCGTTGAAGTGTTGCTCCTGGCCGTAGTAGACAATGGGGATGCCGTCGCGGAGCATGGAGAAGACGTACAGGTTCTTGGCCGAAGCCATGTCGGCGTTCAGGTGGGGGAACCGGGGCTGGTCTTGGTTCTCGACGAAGGAACCCAAGAGCGATGGGTCGATGTCGGTCCTGGACGCCAGGTCGTTGGTACCCTTGTAAACCGGGTCCAGATCACCTTCCACGGTCTTGAAAGCATCAGCAAGCTGGTGGTAGGCGCTGTAGTCCATGAAGCCGTCCATGACTTGTTGATAAGGGGCCAACGTATCCAGGTTCGTGTGGCTGACCTCGCCCAGGAGGAAGACACCGGCAGCATCTCTGAAGCCTCCCTCGGTGAAGAATTCGGGCTCGATCTCAAGGGCTGTGTCGACGCGAAGGCCGTCGATGGAGTACTTTGCGACGAAGTCCTTGATCCACTCGGCGTAAACCTTGCGGACGTAGTCGGACTCGGTGCGGAGGTCGGGCAGACCCTCAAGCCAGCAAATCTGCTCGGACTTCAGGTTGTTCCAGTTGATGTGGCACTCATCGTGGTAGTACTCCGCCTTGTTGAAGGGAACGTACTTGGTGTAGTTGCCCGGGTCTTGGTTAAGGCCGACGTGGTTGGGGGCGACATCGACCATCAGATACATGCCGCGGGCGTGAAGAGCATCGACCAGCTCCTTCAGGTCGGCCTCGGTACCGAAGTGCGGGTTGAGCTGGTAAATGTCCTCGGCCCAGAAGCCGTGGTAAGCTTCTCCGGCATTTTCGATGAATCCTTCAATGTTCTTGACGATGGGTGAGATCCAGATAGCAGTGGCGCCGATGTTCTGGATGTAGTCAAGCTTGCCAGTGATGCCTTTCCAGGTGCCGCCGCAGTATTTGCCTATGGCATTGTCGCATGCCGGGGTCGAGCCATCACTCGTGGCGAAGCGATCGGTGATGACCTGGTAAATGCTCTGGCTGCGCCATCCGGCGGCATCCAAGGCTGACGCGCCCTGGAAGGCTCCAGCGGCCAGCAGAGAGAGGGTTGAAGCGAGGGAAAGCATGATTGAGGGATAATAAGATTAAGACGTATGAAAAAGCTCTGAAGCTAAAAAGGAGGGTTACAGAATTACACAAAGCAATGAGAGTCGGTTAATGGATGATAGGAATTTGATGCCGGGTGGGAGTAAACGAAGGACAACAGCACAAGGCAGAACGAACGATGACCTTGGCTTTGATTGCGACACCTGCAGGAAGAGGGAATGGCCGGTGAGATCACGACGTCTACTGCAGGACACTGGAGGATATATGTTCGCGGCCATTCTAGGAGCCCCAGCCGAAGTGCAAGATTCTTCTCGTTGAATGCGACGGCGAGGCCCGCCCTGTTGGTGACCCCTTCATTGCTTCCGTGCTGCAATGGCTGTGCTGTTAGCGAAGGATGGATAAGTTGCCATATCGAGGGATACCGGCCGGTTCAAGTCAGTCCAACGGTCTCCATCCGAGATGGAGGATCCACTACGGTGCCTACCCAGACGGGCTCAGGATCCAGACGGGTTCGGAACATTCCCATGTCGTCTAGGAAGCGCGATGCTCTCACGAGTTGAAGGGGAGTTGCACAAGGAGGCCCTCAAGAAAACATGACTGCTGGAAATAAAGTCAGGAGAGAAATATCGTCTCCAATCTCCTCGGAAGCGCTTGGCAGAGCGACATACCTTGCGCACATCCGACTCATCCCCGGCTCCGGGACATGCGGCGACTCAGTGCATCGTCTAAGTTGGGTCAATAGAAACCGCCGCATGTGGATAGACGCAGACCAACGCGGAAGAGAATAAGGGGTTCAGGTCCACTTCGATTCCCGATCGGTCAGTTTTCCATATTCCCATAACCTTGTATCCTTGCAGAAGCGGACTAGATCCGAGTTCCCCAGTGGATTTTGTCGTATTTGCGATATTGGCTAGCTTCAGGTTTCTCTCCGGCCCCACGAACACAACAAATATTCGGTCAGTGCGCTGCTGCATGATCTAGGATTCTCGCCATGAGAAGGGTGACCGAGTCGTCCACAACTCGCGAGGCCTTCGGTTCCTGACGCCGGCACTGTTGTGATGATTCACTAGCCCTAGGAACGACGTTGCATCGATGAGCCGGACTAACGCGGCGTGATGTTTCCAGGGAAGCACCTCATGGTGTGAGTGAGTTTTGCTTGCAGTGAGACCCCTATGATCGACTTTTGTGATTCCTGAAATCCTGGTCCTGTTCTTGCTAAATTCCTTACACCACGTGGTGTGCGCGAGCTTTTCTTGACTTCCTTCAGCTTTCTCCTCGTCCAGTCACCACCAAGTTGAAGACGTGAAATGGTACATCTTTTCTAAGAAACAAGCTTGCGGCGTGGCTTTCTCATCACTCTTCTCCGAGACCTCATCCTGGTATCAAGATGGCATCTGCTGCTTCAGTCTCATGTGACATCGACCCAATCGCAATGACTGGCGCATCGAGCCAGCGCCTCGTCACATCTGCTGGCGACGACCGTAGATAGCCACCGTTCGCCGCAGTGGACATGGCAAAGATGGACTCCACCAGAACAAGTTCCGACCCTGCCTCTAACCCACCGGCAACGCTGTGAGAAGCAACGGGGATCAAGGTTCGCTGAAAAGCCAAATTTGTGTTGGCGTCGGGCTTCAGGGGGAAACATTCGGACGTCTTGCCATCGCCCACGAATTCCTTTGTAAATATGCCACTCGCGCCCGCTGAGGAGAGCACCAAGACGGAGCTTCTGTTGTGCACGACCCCCTCAGTGACGCTCAGGGTTGCATCCGCGGGCAGGGCGTCAAGGGTAGGAAGAGGCATCCCATCTGATTTCTTCCGCCCCGAAATGGCAAAGCCGCCTTCGACTGTGTGCAAGGTCTGAAGCTTCTGGTGAACTTTTACACGATGCACGCGGACGTGCCAGTCCGGCCAGCGGTTCGTCGGCGGGATCAAGGTTGTGTCGACGCTCGCAGCCCCGTCTCCCCATGGGTACTACTTTGCGGTTGCTACCTGCACTTTTCCTCTTTCCAATGATCCCGCAACAGGCGCTGTTGAGAATCTTACCTCCTCGGACTTCCACTTCACAGCCCAGGTCTCGCCGCCATCTCGGCTGAGAGCGAGAGTGTTGTTAGGTGCAATTTGCTGGATCAGAGGAACCGTGGGCACGGAAAAGGCGAAGGCAGAGGAATACGCGAACTTGCGGTATTTGGTCTGGCTGGCTTTCATTGGCTACGCAACGAACTGACCTGGAGAGAGCATGAAATGATGATTGCCCTTAGGATGGTTGCAAAGTATCTGCTGCGGTGCCGGTACAACGGTGACTGAGTTTGACGATGCACTGTTGGGATATGGCGTTTCTTCAGCTGTCCAAAAAGGAGGGTCTTCGGCAAGCCTAACGGCAATTAACGTCTTGAGACACCAATATGGAGACTGCGGGGAGTTGTAATCCTCGCACATGTACATGTTTCTGGCACGCGTTCAAGTTAGAAAATTGGTAAAACATAGCAACATTGGTGTTGTGGTAATAAATAGAAAGAGAGGGCCACTCACGGATAGAGCCATCCGATATTGAGAGTGCCGTCAGGGTTGAATATATCTCGTGAATTCTGAGCCCACCATCGTAGATGCCTCAACAAGAAGCCTTTCAACGCCCCAGGGGTGTTGAGGGGACTAGGAAGGTCCTCGACCTCTGCAAGAGCAACGGCAAAAAAGTAACCACCACAAGCAAACCTGTAAGTCAAAGTCCGCCCGAATGGAATGGCAGCACCTATATTGAGTTGTGAGTTGGACAACGGAATCCGAACTTAAGTCAACTTACCTTCCGAGTCGAAGTACTTCCAGCAGGACGATCCGAAGTCCCTCGCCCGCTGGCGATACAGCTTGGCTCTCTTGGGATCAAGGTCGGCGGCGAAACGAGAGTACAATAGTTGACTGAATTGTATCGCGAAGCTGCCTGAGTAGTAGTCTGCCTGGCGCCCGATCCCGATCGCATCACGTCCACTAGGTTTTTTGCACTGCTCGAACTCGGCTTGTGCTTGGTCCGGTGTCTGCCATGGGCCGTCGGCTGACCAGCCATCCAGGCGGTAGAACGTGTCCAGCAGCTCGAGATCAGAATCGATCTCCTCTTGAACATCTCCAAAAGAAACACCACAGACCTGGTATAAAGCGAGGTTGCTGAAAACGCGAAACCAACGCCAGTTGTTCTTCGGCATCTCCATGCCGTTCAGCGAGCGTAGCCAATTGGTCACATTCTTCTTCGCCTCTTCGGTCATTGGGTTGAAGATTCTTTCCGGCGCAGAGAGCAGTGCAAACGCGACAATCTCAGCTTCTACCATTCTCTGGTCAGTATGATTGATTTTCCCCCAATATTCCGGATGCTCAGGATCTGTCCCCGCGACGAAGCCGTCGATCCATGGCTGAACAATGTCGTCAATGGCCTTGGACAAGTCGGGATCCGAAGTAGAATCGACACCGAGAACAAGGGCTCCTACAGCCCATAACGGTCTCGCGAAACCCTCGAGCTGAGCTGCGGTCTCGTCAAAATGAGTGCCCGTGGATACCGGGACGCGAATGCGGGCTTTTGCCGGGGAGAAGTGGGGTACGAGCGGCCGGAGCAGGGCAATTGTGGCCCGGATCAGATCCGATCTTGTTCGGAGTGGGTTATCAGAGAAGCCTGGCAGGGGTGGCATTTTTGGATAAGTCTGGGTTTAGATTGAATGAGTGTCTTAGTGCGGCATGTTGCAACGTCGACTGGTCTTATTTTCAAAGTCGTTATGGAGCGGAAGAACGGTCCACAAATTCCGGCGGGCATCGGATGAGTAGCCGGATTGCCTCCCGGCTTGATGCGGATGACACTTTCCCCGCACCGTGTTCAGTACAACTTCGCCTCCAAATATCGATGAACCCATTCCATGCCTGTGGCTCTACTAGTCTACATGTTTGACATCGTGATCCTTCAGTATTTCTTCATCAAACGGTTCCTGTTGCTTCCTCCGTTTCTCTTGCTTGCTGTGCAAAAAGAATCCCAGAGAAGTTGACAACCAGCAACCGAGGATGAAGAAAGAGTTTACGATGTATCCTCTCTTCCAGCGTGGAGCTTCCACGACTGGGAACACCACTAGCGGATAGAGACTGGAGATTGCGAAGCCCAGTGTCTGACATCGTCCGTTAGCATTTCAATATGTTGACGATATCGAAAGAATTTCGACTTACTAGCATACTTCCGTTGCAGAATGCACGTGCTTCAGCCGAATCCTTCAATCAATAGTTCACCGTTGGAACCAGAATAGGTGTTACGGCTGCGCTGACGCCAAAGAGGTAGTAGGAAACGAAATGCAGACCGCGAGGCACAAAACCAACCATCTGGATGATGTTCGCGAACAGGAAAATTGCCATCACGACTTGAAAAATGATCCATGTGGGATAGACCATGCACAGAGACGATGCCAGCACTGCCGCCACGACCGAAACACCCTGCGCTCCTGTCGGTATGGTATTGATTTGTGGCACAGTGCAGATCCCCCGTTTGTCCGCTTGGTCCTTCAGCCAGAGGGCCATTTGGCCTACGGGTAGAGTCAGTGGAATGAGGTGCGGAAATCTGAGTTGTCTCTGGCATGGTGCGGTGACATACCGTGAGGATAAGCCCCAGACAGGAACAACACGTATGCCAACACGCCGACATACCAATGCCAGTGGCAGGAGAGGCGCTTGATCATCTGAACCGAAATCTTCTTAGGCTCTTCGACGCCTTCCTCTCGCATCCTTCGCTTGCCGATCTCGTGTTCTTCTTCCGTGAGCCACCATGGCTTTCCCCTGGTTGGCATGCCGGGAAAGATGAAGTAGCCCATGATTCCAATCGGAAGGCTAATGCGTCCATCGATAGTAAATAGCCACCTCCAGCCCAACATGCCGTGAACCCCAGTCAGGTTCTTATAAGCTGCTGCTTGCAGGTACCCCCGAACATGATTCCAAAATTATTTGATCTGGCCCTGTTAGATCCCATTCGTGACGAGACACATCAAGAGCTAGCCACTTACACGTACCACAATCCTGCACGCTTGAAAAGTTCCTCAGGCTTAAATCAAGATGACAAGATGAAAAGCGAACCGCTTGCAACGGGAGTTTCAAGCACATCGAGCAGAAACCGATTACCATAAATCTGTGTTGCATTTTGGAGCTTGCTCTAGGCAAACGTCAAAATTCTCCACAACACTTCCATCGTCGGTAACATGTACCTCGAGTATTTGGATCGAGATAGTAGATGCATTGCTGGGACTTGGCAGATGATGTAGCCAATGTTGTTGAAGGTCTGGAATATGGAGTACCTGCGTTCCCTTTGTCAAAACGATAACCGGGCCGTCAATTGATTGCGACTCTTACTAGTTGCCATAAAGCTTCAGCTCCTCTTTCCTGCCCGAGACGTAAGCGCTGTTGATATTGGAAGAGTCCAGCCACTTCAGGAAGAAGGCGAGCGATGTAAACGTAAGGAGGAATGCGTCTAGTGTACGCAAGAACCTCTTTTCCCCCTTTGAGAGATGCGACGGGTACCAATTGAACATGTACAGCCATGCTATCCAGAGCGACTTCTTCTCCGGCTCGTTTTCAGTTGCTCCCGCCTCTTCCATTACCGTCGAAGCGGCAACATCTGGGACCGCTGCATCTCTGGTGACTGCGTGCTCCGTTCTCCCATACTAATGATGAGTAGCTTCTTCCGGGACTGGCGTGTCCGCTGTTGTAGATATTCTGGATTGTTTGTTGACTTGACTTATGTGTCTTGAACCTCGGATACTTGTACTTGTCGATCTTGGATCTGGGGACAAGAAATGGAGTCGCATATCTTCCATCTCTTATCTGGCCGTGCCTCCAGTACTACCTTGATTCGAAGGCAGCATACCGGCAAATGCCGAATTTCCTCCAAATATACTGCCATTAGTCGAGCGGGAGTAATGCATGGAGCGATGCTCGCCGGGGGCCGGGCACCGGATGAAAGGTGACCGGAGTGCTTATTCGCGTCAACCCCTGTCTTCTCTCCAGTTTCTCCGCACCAACCTCGTTCCACCACTTGAACCCGGTCCCACGAGTCTAGAATGCGGGGGAATATCCGCAGCTGTCCTCGCGTTCTGTGAGAGGGGAAAAGAAGAAGAGGGAAGGACGAGATCTTGTTCTCTCGGTGAAAACGAACCGACCGAATTCCCACCTCATAAACACGGAGAACCCTCATGCCCAGTGCTGGACCGTCGCGTCGCACGATTCCCACCCCGACGATTCTCACGCAAGACCGAGAGGAAGCTTACTGCATCGCGTCCGGGGCGCGCACGCGTTCTCGGTTGTTCGTCAGCCCCAATCACACCGCGTCCGGCTTCTAGTACGCCCGGCCGGCCGCTGCCCGGCGATCCTTTCGAGGCCATGGATTTGAACACGTCGGGGTCGGCACCACCGCAGCCCCACGAGGGGACATCCGAGAACGACATTCCCTCGTGCCAGGGCTGTCGGCGCCGAAAGCTCCGCTGCTCGCGCGATCAGCCGACGTGTTCTCACTGCAAGCGATTGGGTAGGTCAGTTTTTGTACGCCCGGTTAAAGTCCCTGTTGTCTCACCTGGATGCTTGTGAGCACGTCATACTGACTCGGCCCACGTAGACTCGCCATGTGTCTACGATTTGAAGAAGAACAAGCCGGGTATCAAACCAGGGGCGGTTGAGAGCCTGAACCGCAGAGTAGGTACGTAGGCTATTAGGCGTTAGCAGTTTCGTTGTAGCGTTTTCGGTCTGACAACTGTGTTTCCAGAGGTCCTGGAGAACGCTCTGCTGAATAAGTCCCACGACCAAGGAGAGCACATTTCTGGCTCCAACGGAAATGCTCAGCTAAGTAGCGTACCCTCCGAGTCTCAAAATGTCGTCGGCATTCTTTCACTGCTGGCTCGAGAGTTACATAAGCTGAACTCAAAACAAAGAATTGGTTCTCAAGCTGGTACGCCTGATGGTGCTGCTGACCAGGCCGTGCTCTCCCCAACGACTTCCAGCTCATCCAGACGACACGCGGTCGACGAGCTAGAGATTGTCTCACACCCCCACAACCAGCCACGAAAGCGGCGAAGAGTTGACAGCTGCGGCAACCCCAACATTGACCTTGCGTTTCCCCTCGAAGATCTGGAAAACATCAGCACAAGTCTACCATCGCCAGAGTTACTGGAAGACATCATCAACATACACTTCAACATCATCCAGCCGTGGATTCCCATTCTTCATGAGACTCAATTCCGGCGGCGGGTACACGACCCGGAGCAACTCCCACGCCTGGTCGTTGTCCTCCATGCGATGGTAGTCGCCGCTCTTCGCTTCGTTGATAACCCCGAGACTCGTTTGCTGGCCCACGAAGTTGAGCACCAGGCATCTAGGTCAAGGAATATCGTGATTCTCAACGCGATGGATCATCTCTCCGTCGAGAATCTTCAAGCTCTCATCATCGTTGCATTCAATGACGTGAGTATATCCTGACGAGAATCACGACTATTCTAGGCTGACTTTCTCAAGATCGGCAACGGCGACGCATCCAAAGCCTGGTCAATCGTTGGCTCTCTTACGAGGACGGTAGAGTACCTCCAGTTGAGCGTCGAGTCAGACCATCGAGACAAAGAGCCGCTGTTGAAGCCGTTGCCGTCTATAGCCCCACCCCAAAATTGGACTGAGGAAGAAGAGCGACGCAGGGTGTTTTGGAACATTTTCAACTTGGACAGGCAAGTTTCCCATTTGCTTTTGTTCAAAAATTGAGAATGCGCTGACCCGGGCTACCTAGGTTCTGTTCTGTAACTACTGGGTAAGTATTTGGTCAAGTGCTGCGCGTTCTCCTATCCCTAGAACCGGAGGACACTACTAAGCATCTCAGATGGAACACGAGCTTGACATCGGACGACGTTTATCGTAGACTTCCTGCAGATGGTGGTCTTTGGCACAAGGAAGAGCCCGTGATCACGCCCTATTTCGGCATCTGGGATCGTTCTGCAGCCAAGATTGGCAACTCCATCGCCTTCTTGCCAGCTCACTACCCCAGCCCAGAGCACGCAGCCGATGCGCCGCCTCAGACTCCAGTCACCGCCAATTCCAAGAACGGTCCCAACTCCGTGGATATGACGACAGTGGGAGCGTTTGCCTACTGCATCGAGGCCACTGAGTCCTTGAGTAGAGTGACGACATACTTCCTCCAACAGAAAATCAATTTCCAGGACAGACAGGAATTGAGCAGCTGGCTTACGAGGTTTAAAGAGCTAGATCTACGCCTAGTACAGTAGGTTTTAGTCTTGTATGATTCTCAGCATCGAATGCTGATGTGTCAGCAGCTGGAAGATGTTTCTTCCCCAGAAATGGAAGGATTCTAACATATCTCGACAACCTGCACTAATCAACATGGACCCAAATCTGACACTTGCTCACGTTACGCATAACACCTCAATGATTCTACTTCATCAGCGCATAGCGTACCCAGATTCTCAATGGACGAATATTGTGAAGCTTCCAAGCCTTTGCAGCGCGGAGACCTGTCAGGTTGCGGCCGTCGAGACCGCAACGATCACTCAAAAGTATCTCAAATACACAGCAGAGAATAGCCCGGTCACAAGCCAGTTCGCATTCTGTGTATTCATCAGTGCCAGGGTTCTCCTTGGTAAGTCTTCGAAAGACGCCGTATCCGCGATGAAGTCTTTTGACGCGCATAGTGCAATGGCGCTATTCTTCCCAAACAGAACTGGTTCCCGAGTTTTGGCTTTTGGTTGAGGGCCTGGAGGAGATGGCTAAACGCTGGGTCGGCCCCATACTTCGAGAGAAGCACGTCCATTGCCTGGCCGGGAAATACGCTGCTCAACTACGAGACCTTCACGGCAAATGTGAGACCGACCCTCACTTCACTGTTGATGTGCTCGGATACTCCAGTGGGATCAGCGGTCAGGGATGCAGCCCTTCTGCCCACCCACCTGGCTTCAACAGCCAGCGGTTGAATCATCCCTTCTCACGTCCGTCTCACAAGCCAGCAGCGCCTCAGACTTCAGGTCCTTTGACCGCTCATCAGACTGCTACCGTCGCCCCAAATGCCCAGCAGATATCGCATTCCATGTTCCCCAATCAACAATCGCCTGGCCAACTCCATCAAGGCTCGGTGCTCGGACCCATGGGGTCACCTCTGCCCATGGCCGGGTTCACTCCTAGGGACGCGGATGCTCCTGATGAACTATCGACGATTTCTCACATGTTAATGGATCCGAGGTTCATAGAGATGGACAGAGTCATCAGTTTCGACGACATGATGTTCACGGCGCAGACGGCGAACCCCGGAAATGCGGGTTTGTCAGTAAATGGGTGGGCTCAAGTGGACAACTCACGAATGGAATAGGTGTCATTTGAAATCTATTGAGATACCCTCATTCCCTACATCTATTGCCAATGCTTTTGCTCAAGCCAGCCCCATCTTGAGTAGTCTGTTGCCGAATTCAATGAGATAATAGTCTCCGTATACCAAGCCATGGTCCCAATATCTCTTGTGATCACGGGAGTTGTGGTTCGCTGTAGCGTTCTTCAAAATGGCCTCAAAGTTCTCGGTTTCGTCGGTGTTGGTAGCTGTGATGTTGCCGTTCTCAAACACAAGCTTTGCTTTTTCGACAGCCAACGAGAAATCGAGGGTGTCGTTGATGATAAGAACAGCCATGTCACGCCATTTCACACTTTCTTCGTTCAGACCCTGGCCCGCCAGAGCCTGAGAAAGAACAAGCATGCCGTTGGCAGCGATGACACCGGCCGAGGAGTCTCGCAAGGGATTCGCTTCGTCCTCAATAGGTGCGTCAAAGTCCCAGAGCGGAACATGGCGGCCTTTTGTTCTGTTCTCGCCCTCCACGGGAAATTCGACAAACCTTGGCGAGGTTTCGAGGCGGAAGATGAAGTATTCGGCCAACCCGAGAGCAACATCTAGGAACTCCCTGTCGCCTGTCCACATGAAGGTCTGCGCGTAGCCAAGGATCGCCCAGGCCTGGCCCCTTGCCCATGTGGATTCGGCTTTGTATCCTTGCCCCGTACGTCTTTCCTTGATCTCGCTATTCCTGGGATCGAAGTTGATGACGTGTATGGTGCTGTAGAATGGCCCCTCCACCAACCCCCTAGGGTCCTTTTCCGGTCGCAAGTTTGATTTGATCAACGTCTTTGCGTGTTTTGTGGCAGCATCCCACAAATAGGTCTCTCCGGTGTGGGATGCAGCGTAGTAGAGTAGATCGAGGTTGCACATCGAGTCGATAATGACAAGGAAATCGTCCGTCAGACTTTTGATTGTGACACCGTGCTGAGTGAGGGCGTCCCACGACCGAATAGCGCCGACAGTGTCGTTGTAACGAGTGTATAAAGCCTTGGCAGCAGTAATAATGGAGTTTAGAGCTCGCTTATCCTGTGCAACCTCCCATCGCACTCTCATCGACGGCTGGATCATGAAAGACATGTCATGTGTGTCCGTTCGTTTAGCCGTCTCGTGTAAAGGCTCTGACCATGCGGCACCCAGTGACCAGAGTTCAGCAAGAAGTGCAGCCTTCTCAGTCCCCCCCGACATGGTTTGGGGGAACTTGACTAATCTCTCAATTAGGGAGTAGATGTTTCCTGGGAAGAACCCGCAAGTCCAGAATGAAGCCTCCCGCAGGTGGTATATACCGGCCTCCGGTCCTGTCTGAAGCACATACTCGGGGTACGCTGTGGGAGGATTCTTTCCATTCTTAGTATATTGTGAAACTCGACAGGCTCCATTGATACTCACATTGTTGACGAGACCGTTCACGGCGGTTCTGAAAATCTTAGCCGCAACGTTTTCCTCGTATAGGCCGCTAAGCTGCTCTTTGATGGGCGTATATGGTGGCATTTTGCTCCCGGATCGTGACAAAGCCTTCACTCCGTTTTCGGATAAACTGGTATCACTATCGGCGTTCAGCTCTGTGGTGCTGTCTGACTCGGCGTATGTAACCCGCTCTGCTGGAGGAGGGGCACCAGCCCCAGGCTTGTTGGCGGCAATGCTAGATGCCATAGATCGAGGGAAAGGAAAAGCACTCACGAGAGTTTGGGTCGGTTGCAACGCACGGGTCTGTCGGAATAATTCGATGTTTGAAACAGTCTTCCCGTGACAAAAGTGTAGTCGTGGTCAACTTTCCGGTCCAAAAGTCGGGCCAAACGCCTGCCTGGAACGGCGATAGGTTGGTGTTGCGAGAGGTCTGCAGGAGGTCTGCGGGGTTATGCCACCCGGCCGATCGTCCGATGCCCGATGTCGACATCCCGCTTAACGACATTTGACAACCCTGTCTTGCCTTCTTCTTATTCGGCTCGTTCATTGGAGAGAAATGAGCCAAATATCTGACACTAACGAGTACGATGTGCACCAGCCAAGTTCTGCAAGAACAAGTCGAGGTGTAGAAGCCAACGTACTCGAATCGAGGACCTGGGCGTAGGAAACAGATTACGGCCATCTTTTTTCGCGGCTTTGACACTCAACTCCAGTAGTCAAGTAACATTGAAGCTTGGTTTATGCCATGACATGTCTCCTGAGACCACGGATTCCCGCGGGCATCGATGAATTGACATGTTGCCTAGTCAACAACCCGAACTCGAAGTCTTGAAACCGGTCATACCGCATACTTGAGTTGACGCAAACTTGCAGAGCAAAGCAGTTGCAGGTGTTGTCTCGCTCTTGACTAGCCAAGAATGCTTAAGCGGCGAAGCTTCTGGTTCCAACCTCGAAGCCTTGGGCAAAAGATACATATACTTCCCCAAGGACCCTGGCCAATCGCAGATGGACCCCCACGTTATGCTGTAGGGCTGAGAACCGGTTCATCTGATTTCACGATTCTGAAGTCTTCAGAATGTAGTGTAAACTCGGATTCAGCGGTTGTCGGCATCGGCAGGATCCCCCCACCACTGCATTACGAAAACCTCATCAGTTCTTCATTTCATTAATCCCGCGCGACGTCACAAATGTGACCACGAGCAGCCGGGGAAATTGGCCACCCCACAAAGTGGATGTTGCACGACGTCGCAACACCATCGCCAGTCAGCGCCAACACCCGCATAGACCATCATTACCCTGTCGACCCCGGTGTCTACTACGCTCGGCGCGGTAAGCGAACAGCAGGAACCATGAAAGACTGGCTTGAGGAAAAGCGAACGTCTCGGGCGGATCTGCCAATCGAGTTTTGCTCGTTTATAACGCAGCCACGGCCCGGCCGCTTTAGGCTGCGGTCTGTCCCTGTTCCCTCTCGGCCCGTCGTTCATTGTTGCCGGCATCGCACCCTACCTTGGCCCAGGCGTGTTGACAAACTGAAGCTACCTTCAAGATCCTTAGCTTTACACAGTCATTACTGCGACCAACCATGAGAGCCTCGATGAACCCCATCATCGCCTCCCTCGGGCTGGCGCTCGCCCGCGGCGTCGCGAATGCCGCGCCATCCGTCTTCGCCAGCAACCATACTGCCGGCCCCGAGCTGAAGCACTGGCCCGCCGAAGCCGCGAAGTCGCTGAACACCATGATTGCTGCCAACGCCAACCAGAGCAACTACGCGGTCTTCGACATGGACAACACCAGCTACCGCTTCGATCTCGAGGAGTCGCTGCTGCCGTTCCTCGAGAGCAAGGGCGTCCTCACCCGTGACACCATGGACCCCTCCCTGAAGCTGATCCCCTTCAAGGACACGGCCAACTACACCGAGACGATTTACAGCTACTACCTGCGACTCTGCGACATTGATGACATGATCTGCTACCCTTTCGCGGCTCAGATCTTCAGCGGCATTCCTCTCGGCGAACTCAAGGGCTACGTCGACGAGCTCATGTCCCTGAACAGCACCGTCTCGACCACCTACTACGACGGCGACGTCATCACCGCTACCGAGATCTCCCCTCCCAAGATCTTCACCGGCCAGGTTGAGCTCTACAACAAGCTGATGGCGAACGGCATTGACGTCTACGTCATCACCGCCGCTTCCGAGGAGCTTGTCCGCATGGTTGCTGCCGACCCCAAGTACGGCTACAACGTCAAGCCCGAGAACGTCATTGGTGTCAGTCTTCTGATGAAGAACCTGACGTCCGGAGACCTCACAACGGCACGCAAGCAGATCAAGGAGGGCACGTACAATCAGGAAGCAAACCTTGGTCTCGTCATGACTCCCTTCCTCTGGACTCCTGCCACCTGGATGACTGGGAAATGGGCCGCCATTCTCACTTACATCGACGAGTGGAAGAAGCCCATCTTGGCTGGCGGTGACACTCCGGACAGCGATGGTCCCATGATCTTCCAGGGGGTTGATGTTTCCAAGGGTGGAATTCACCTCTGGATCAACCGCAAGGACAGCGCCATGGCGGAGATGAATGAGATGATTGAGGAATACTCCGCGGAGCAGGAGAAGCTAGGACTTCCCGTGACCGCCGACAAGAACTGGGTTATTGTAAAGCCCAACGACATTCTGTAACACATAGATCCTTGAGCACCAGGAAGCTAGAGTGACAGGACATATCACATTAATAGAATAAAGCAAAATTTAATGTTTTAACCTTGTGTTTCAAGTTCTATCTACACTAAGCCCTTTCCACACTAGTTATACTTTAGGCATAGCATACCTACAGGGTTCCCAGGGCTACTCCTATAATAGGAAACACTAAGAGAGCCTCCATGAGCAAAAGTATGGACCAACAGGGAATCGAACCCTGGACCACTCACATGCTAAGCGAGTATTATACCACTAAACCATTCGCCCACAAGATGATTTCGCCCGGACTTGAACCGGAGACCTTCAGTGTGTTAGACTGACGTGGTAACTAACTACAGCACGAAACCATTGGGATTATTGATGTGGCTGGTTGTTTTTCGAACTAAGATTCAAGAGCGGGTTGTGGAAATCGTGAACCCTGGTGGGGTTGGAAGTCACCTAGTTCTCCAAGAATCTTCCGAGAGTAGCAAGGGGCTGACAGTTCGGAGTAAAAGCAGAAATTTCTATGAAACGGTTGAAAGTATTTCAACCCACATCATTTTCTTAATTGTAAGGTGTGGTGGGTGTGGCGCACCTTATTAACTTCCGAATTGGGGGTTCATTCGACTTCAACCAACTTCAGTGGTAGTCTCATCTGGCAGGCGTTGATATCTTCAAGCATGGGAGCCGGAATACCCAGTATCCTTGTGTGTGGAGAGAGAGAGAGGAGAAAGAGACAAAGTAGAATGTTGAGTACGTGTGCCAGACTAGTGCGAATACTTTTCAGGAACGTTTCACTGTATTCCTAACGCGCTTTTCCACGAGTCACCTCACCGCGGGAACATTTGCTCGGCCGAAATTTTTATTATCAGCGGCTGGGAACTGAAGGAAATTGAGCTGCCAAGCAAAGATGTTGTGGCATGTTCTTTCCGACTGGCAGGTCTTCAAAGCAAAGACAGCCATGACATAGACCTGGATAAAGTAAGTTGGTTTCTCCCCAAACCAACGACAATTAGGCACTAACAGTGCTCAGTAGAAGCCTGATACGGACCTCTCGGTGCATCGAAGAGTATAGTTAAGGCAGTGACGTCGTTGACAGCAAGCCTCGGCGTCATCGCCCGAAAATATGGAACTAGTTGAATGACACACCTCGGGATTACCACCCGAGCCATGCATTTACCTGAGACAGAAGAAACTACCATCTCGGCTGAATACGTCGACGCGCAATAAAAAGTCAATTGTTGGCTATTTTAACTTCAAGGGAAATACAAATTCACAGCTCGAACATTGAAATTTTGCCACCACGGTATCCAAGGAATTCTTTTCGTGAAAGAGACATGGCACCAATAACCTCGGACAATCTCGGTTTTGAATGCGCCGTCATCACTGGCGGTGCGGGGGGAATTGGCAAGGTTATGGCCCAATATTGCATCTCGAAGGGCAAAAAGGTACTTCTGGCTGGCCGAACTGAGTCCAAACTCCAAAAGACAACGAGGTAAATCGGGGCTGCAGGATACCATGTGCTCGACACGGGGAATGTAACGAAAATTCCAAAATTCCAAATTTTGCGAAGAGAATCACCAACGAACACCCCGAGCTGGACTGTCTCGTCAATAACGCCGGTGTCCAGCGGCCGTTGGGAATACTCGAGGACGACGACTTCCTCGCAAAAGTAGACCAGGAGATCGACATCAATATTCGAGGCCCAATGCACCTTGCCCTCGGCCTTCTCCCTCATCTGCAAACAAAACAATCAGCACTCATCATCGACGTCTCAAGTGTCCTCGGCTTTATTCCGTTTTCCATCGTCAACCCAGTCTACAACGGCACCAAAGCTTGGCTGCACTCTTGGAGCATGAACCTTCGAACTCAACTCAAGAATGGAGATTCTCGCGTTCGGGTTGTCGAGATCGCACCACCGACAGTAGCTACAGATCTTCACCGCGAAAGATCGGACCCAAACGACAACAAGAAGGAGAACAACCCAAACGCGCTTAGCGTCGATGAATTCATGGAGGAGGTTTCTAAGAAGTTGGAGAACGGAGACGAGACAATTGGACCAGGAATGGCGGGAGAGGTCATCAATCGATGGTACGGGGCATTTGGGGACCAATATGCAAAGGCTGCCACCGGGAAATGAATTGTAAAAGTCGAGGTCTCGGAGAATTGAATAAAACACCGTTGCTCAACACCGCTGCTTGATGATGTGGAGCTTGTGGAATGCCGTTCCGACAAACCCGTTCACACTCGTCACTTGATGCTCAGTTCCTGGGGAGCTTTACGCTCCCAGCCCTAACCAAATCAAATCTGCAGAGCTTTCAGGGCCTCACTTTTCGTCCCTTCGTGGTTGTAACAGCCAATGACGCCGTTCTTGACCCAAATTCCGTAAGCTGTATCAACGTCGTTGATAGATCAGATCATGTTCGACTCAGAAACTTTGGCTTGGGGTTTAGACTGAACTCACATATGTCTAACCAGGACCAACCACTCCCTCTCCAGAACTCGTTCTTCTTTGGGCAGCTGTCGCAAAATAAAATCAGGGGCTTGGCCACTGCGTCTTCATTCCGCGTGACTTTGCATAATCGGCAGTTTTGCTTGCCTCTGCGTGTCAGGAGACATCGAGATCAGTAACAGAATAAAGCTTTGGTGCGGAGTCGAAACGTTGCCGCTGAAATCCGAACGTGCTGGGGGGGAAAACCGATACCGTCCCAGGACAACTTACCCATCAGCCCATTTCAGAAGCCCGTCGAAGTTTCCGATGCACTTTCCGAGGTCGAGGGAGCTGACGATATCTGAGCCAGAGTCACTTTTGCAGCGAGCCGTCAGCACCACTGGCTTGGGTTTTGCAAGTTTGTCTGGCCTTCCTGAATCGTAGGTGAAATGTGTGCATAAATTTTGGATGCAGTCAGACTCGAGTGGGCATTTTCGAGCAGTGACTAGAGCTGCCAAGGAGATGCAGAAGGCTGCGGCGATACCTCTGAGCCTCATGGTTCGAGCCAAACTTGAATTGAGAGATCTGGATTCAGACAAGCAGTAAACTGTCAAGAGGATTCGTTTTGGTTCTGCGACCTAGTAAGCATATGAACCTATGGCTTGAAACACAGAACCGTGATGTTCTCGAGAGTATTCTAGAAGCCTGCTTTATAGAGAAAACCTTCTTGATTTACAGGGAGGGAAAACCGAAAAGGCTCTTCTTTGAGGTTAATTCTAAAAATGGGAGCAAGCCCGGGAGCAAGGTACCATAGACTTTAAAGAATGAAGTCTTTCAATCAGGGCAGGGATGAACTGTCTTTGTTTTGGAAAGCGCTACTCTTAAAATGGGTGCTGGTGGTCTCGTGTCACGAGGCTGTTTTTGGTCCTTGCGTGGCACTGACTCTGTCTTTGTAAGACAACGCAAGGGTGTAAAAACCAAAAGGCGCTTCAACATATGGTATTCTGTCTCTCAATGTGGTCTGTTGGACAAGTTCGATTCAAGCTTGGGGTAAATTATTGTTCTGATGCTCATTGGCACTGCCCAGGGCCGTGGCTACCCGTTCCATTATTGCTCCAGATTTTCACGAGAGAATGCCTCAAAGAACACAGGAACTAGTAAATGAAAAAGAAATAATTACATCGAAAACTTGGAATTTTGTTTCACCATGAAAAGTGGGTAAAAAAGCTGAGTCGATTTTCAAGGAAAAATGAGAGATATCATAATCAGTTCCCTAGGCTAGCTATAAAGAGTTCCACGTCTATCCGTAACGAAATTCATATAGAAGACTCATCAGACCAGGAATCTTGATGCACAGGGCGGCTTAAAACTACCATGAGTGTGTCTTTTCTGAACTGACGGATTTGTGTGGATCGCAGATGGTGCGGGACTCTAGAGAGTGGAGGCAAATTTTCATTTTACCCAGATCCACGAGTGACTCACACTCCCACAATTACTTGAGAGACAAATTTCTAGGCAAAGAACAAAACAGGAAGCAATCCCAAGCACGGTAGCTCAGGGGTAGAGCGCTGGGCTCATAACCCAGAGGTCCCTGGATCGAAACCAGGTCGTGCTATATACTTTTGATTTTTGCCCATCTTGGTTTTGAACAGCCAAGTTGCTATTGAATTTTTGGCTCAGAAATGCGACCTAATCACTTTCTAAATGCGCAGGAGTCTCTCTATATTTTCGTGAGCTTATTTATTGCGAAGAGAAATGTGAACCATAGACTGCAGCTGAATATATAAGTATTCTTGGCTCAGATACCAGTCTCTCCTGTCCTATCTAAAGCTGCTTTGTTTAAACTACTGTGTTTCCGTGTGCATACCTTGCTGGTTGTCGAATATCAGCTCTTGGACTCGTCGAGATCAACTATTAGCCGCCTGGACACGACGACATTGAGGCAGTCCCCCCGGGGTGTCCTCTCGACAACTACTCCTAAACACGGCAACCAGGCATCCCAAGGTGGAAATGCTTGCGTCAGTTTTCAAGGTCGATTGAATTGTAAACTAGAGGTATTCTACCCAAAAAGAAGCCCAGTAAGTGTATTGTATTTCTATAAAGCTTTTGTAGAGCACCCCAGGGCCGTTCAAAGCAAGCGATTTCCTGCAAGCGACCAACCACTAACACTCCATGTCCCTTTGGCACACAGAGATCGATTAGAAATCTCAACTGGTATCCTCAGATGAAACGCTAGAGTCTATAGCAACTATGTTAAGTGAATGAGCCAGTTTGGAACTGATTGTTATCCAACACTCCTGGCTTCCGGCCTCAATGAGGAAATTTTACTTCCTGTTCGAAACGTCTAAAACAGACAGTCAGCACTCGCCCGTAACCAAATCATGTCGGCGTTGAATTTTGACGTACTGAATTGGAAATGGATGATATCTCCGTCTTGTACAACCTGGGAGAAGTATAGTCAGCGCTGCAGCACCGGAAGGAGTCCGAGTACCTACATAAGACTTTCCCTCTTGTCGATACTTTCCCGCTGCCTTGATCGGGCCCATGGACTTGCCGCCTTCACAGAGATCGTGAAAGTCTTGGTAGGCGACCACCTCAGCTTTGATGAATCCTCTCTCGAAATCGCTGTGAATAGCTCCAGCAGCTTGAGGCGCGAGGCAGCCTCTCGGAATGGTCCAGCACCTGATCTCCTTCTCACCAGCTACACACATATCAGCACAAAATTCAAGCAAGGGTGGTAAGCTGTGTACAGACCGGTGAAGTAGTATTGCAAGCCGAGCTTTGTGAATCCTTCGGTCACGATCTTGTCCAGTTTTGACTTGACCTTGCATTCTTTCAGAAACGCATCCCGTGCAGCTGGATCATCCTTCATGCTGTGGAGCTTCTCTTCGAACTCGATAGAGAAGGGGATGATGTCTCGGGGAACGCCTCCGTGCTCGGTGACCCACTTGACTATGGACGGCAGGTACTTGCTCTTCTGTCTGAGGTAGTCTTTCATGGTCAAGTTGACGAGGTAGATTGTCGGCTTGGTGGTGATGAGCTGGATCTTTTCGTTGATGAGCGCGATCTCGGCCGGCGTCCAGCTTCCATCTCTGACAGGCTGATCCTTCTCCAGCATCTACATAACGATTGTGAGCATGCTTCAAACGCTTGGACTTATCGGACTGCCAAATCCGGACTTACGGCTTGGATCTTTGTCGTTGTCTCCGTGAAGAGTGGCAGCATTTTGTACTTGCCACCCGCCTTTCTGACAATTTGTTCCTCAGCGACGATTGTCTTCTGCAGAATGTCTGAAATCAGGGCGTAAGCTGGCGCCAAGCGGATTCAGAGGGCAGTACAAACCGAGATCTTTCTTGCAAAGCTCGCTTTGGATGGTGTCTACAGGATGGCCCGATTAGTTTCGTCGGGTTGAGGGACTCGATTCAACTAACCCAAATCCCGGACAGGATCAACCGAGTCATCAACATGCAGAACTTCATCGTTATCGAATGCTCTGCCAAAGATTTCGAGTCAGTACGAAGGCACAGGAGTCTACTGTGACTGTCTAGCCATGGATGCTGTACCTGACGATGTGGAACATGCCATCAACGGCCTGAATGTGAGACAAGAAGGCGTTACCGAGTCCCGCTCCTTGGGAAGCACCCTTGATCAGACCGGCGATATCGGTGACCTGCAAGTACGCCGGGTACATGGACGGCGGCTTCCAAAGGTCACAGAGAAAGTCCTACACGTATTACTCGATTCAGTCATCCATTGGGAGCTTTTGTGTGGGCATTCTCGACTCACATATCGAGCATCGGGAACAGCACATCTCGCCTCATTGGGCTCAATCGTACAAAAGGGGTAGTTCTCTGCCGCCGCGCTCTGCTCGGTCAAGAGATTGAACAGACTCGACTTCCCCACGTTGGGCAGACCAACACACCCCATCTTCAGGTTCTTGCTAACCCTCCCAAAAGCAACGACATTGTCCTTGACAACTTCAATCTTCTTGGGCGGCATGATGACGGTATTTGACCGAGCACAAAGATTTTTTACTTGAAAGCTCGATCTCGGAGGGTTGAAAGAAGGAAGAAACCTCTGGCAAACTCTTCAGAAAATGGCCTGATTATTGACTTCTAGGCCCACATAAGGACAAGGGAATGTTTTAGGGGTCCTTCCTCTTAGGTTCACAACCGCCCCACGCGCTGCTTTAAGCATCCAATTTGGAGACATGGAATGAGTTGAACACCTTGTTTGACAAATTGTTGTTGAGTTTAGGAAACATGACCCTGCCACTTTTATCAATGAGCGCTTCTTTAAGCCCTTCGATGTGACTAACTGTAGGTGTGCTCAGGCAGCTCAGCTCCAGTAATGTATCCTGAGATACGACCACGCATTATTGGTGTCCTCATGTTTCATTGGAAGAGAAGACACAGCACTAATTTGCAAGATTTTTAAATGACATGCGAAGTTTTTGGAGAAATCCCGGTTTACGCTGGAGCGCTCCGTACTGAATTCGAGCATAAATGCTGCATCTGGTTGTTCTTTTTGTTTAAAGCTCACTGTCTTCGGAGGTCAGACTTTAAAGTCATTTTGAGACCAATGAGCGCTGGGAAAGGTATGGAGTTTTACCTGATAGAACAGCCCCTGTGCACCGGAAGGTATCTGGGAGGCTGATTTGAAATTGCATTATCCATTGACCACAATTCGGTCAAGCTATGGAATCTAACTTGCCTCTATTTCCACGCAACCTGCCTCTCACGAGACATGCAAGAAGTCTATTTTAGAGTTCATGTGGTTGGCAGCTTGATGTAAAATATTTGTCTAACTAGATACTAACCCTTCCTACAATGGTGACCGAAGATGGAGGCCATGTCGTGCTGAATTCGGGTAGAGTTTAAAGCTAATGTTGAATACATAGGCCATTTGATTGTCTTAAAACTTTTGGATGCTCTAATTCGGGCTACAATAAGCTACCTCGGTCAAAATGATAAGGATATTCGTGAATTGAATACTGCTACGAATTGCGAATGGACCTCAGAGGAGTAAACCTTTCTGGCTGCGACTTTTCTCACGGAAAGACCATGATGCCCTGAGACTCATCTCGGACGAATTGCCGCATATCAGCAAGTCACCATACATATACATCTCACGAAATTGCGTTACAAGCCGTAAACCTTTACAGCCTACCCCGAGATACGCTAATCATGCCATAGGATCAATGTAAGCTTTTCAGTGTTCTTTCACAGTCGGGGCTAGCGTGTAGATCGATCAAGTTGCCAGCGCTCTTCAAGTCGAAGCTGCAGGTTCACCAGCAGATCGGCGAAGGAAATATCTGGCTGGAATCTGGACAAACAAATCCAGACATGTTTGACTGTGGGTACCAGAGATGAAGTTCTGTGAATTGCTCCCGAGCCCTGAGCGCCTCTCTTATCCTAGGCCGTGCTGATGACATGGTCGTTTCCCGGAGGCCCGTAACTAGCAGATGAACAGTCAAGACTGAGTCAAAGCCCTTCGAGGAAAACGTTCTGCAATTCATTGCGAATCTGTGTTCTACAACTAACGCATAGCGGAAGAATGCATTCGCAAAGCTTGCATTAGAGGTGTTGACGGGGCCGTTCGTGAGAAATCTCCATGCCATACATATCAACCACAATCTTGGATCAAAATCCCGTCGAAGCGGCAAGTATTGAGGTTCCGGCAGGGCTGGAAGACTCGACTTCCCTGTGCTCGCCAAGCTTTTTCCAGAAAGTGATGACCTTCTGAACGACTACCCAGCCAGGTGACGAAACTGAATGCGACGTCGATTTTGACGTGTTTTTGCATCAGAATCTCTTCTTGACTTTTCTATATGAAGAGAATGACACAGCTGGATAAGCAATTTCATCAAATTTTGAGACGTTTTGTCTGGTTCTTCGTCAGAGGCCAGAGTCTAGAGACATCAGGAGGGGCTCATGGGAGAATTGGATTTGACGAGCCAAATGAACTAAAGCTGAGTTGGCCTGCGATCTGGCACAACATATCTTGACGCTTAACTCATAAAGTCGACGGATTACTATCTGATCAATGGAAAAAAGCATCCAGGACATGTGAATGTGAGGTCGGTCCACCCGCTTGTGTGCATGAGTCGTATCACGACGAATTGGTCGATCTCACCCATGACCCCGGCCCAGCGCAGGCCTGTCGAATCCCGCCTGTATTTCCCTATTTCTCTCATTTCCCTATGATGCAACTCAACTGCGGAGAAAAACTGTTCGCCAATACTTGGTCTCCAAACAAGTTTGTAAGGACCGCAAATCGCGAGTTTTCTACTGCGGCGCGTGTGGGGAAAAACATGGCCCGATCACTGACGTCGCATCGTGTTTTTATAAGCGCCCGACTCCGACTGGCCACAAGCCTATGATCGATGCAACCTGCCCCCGATGAGAGCACTTGGCCGTTTGTCCCCGCGTTGTTTACCCCGACCAGCCTCGGGCGGGGAGCCGGTGGAGAGCTCGCAATGCCGGAACGATATTTCAATGGTGCGCGTAGAGTCGTGATGACCTCACCTGGGCCGAGTCAAGTTATCCATGCCGGGGATGACGGGGCCGTGCGGAGAGCGACAGTAGCATCTCATGCTTGGCAAACTGGCTGACAGGCGTATATAAGACGAACACGAACCGTTCGAACTGTTGGGAACAGACTTGTTTCGAAAGATGCGATGAGTGCAACCCTCTACGCGTCCTAATCTGGCCTCGTTCAAAGCACACAGCTCCGGCGTCAATATGGCTTCCGTCGGCCTTACTCTCCTGACGGCTCTCGCCAGCCAGGCCTCGGCCCGGACGGTCAAGACACCGACTCCTCAGATGGGTTGGAACAGTTACAACTACTACAACTGCTACCCAAACGAGACCATCATTAAAGAGAACGCTCACGCTGTCGTGGACACCGGTCTGGCAGAAGCCGGCTACGCGACCGTCACCACCGACTGTGGATGGCCGGCTAAGGAGCGTTCGGCCGATGGACAGCTCGTGTGGAACCCGGACCTCTTCCCGTCGGGAGGCGCCAAGGAACTCGGCGACTACCTCCACAACCTCGGCATCAAGTTCGGCGTCTACTCCGGTGGAGGATACTACCAATGCGGATCGACCGATCAGCCTGCTTCTTTGGGTGAGATGCGACGTGAAAATGAAGAAAAATCAACTTGCGCTGACTTCGACTCAAGACCATGAGTTCACTGATGCAAAGTCCTTCGCCGATTGGGGTGCGGACATCCTCAAGTATGTTGATGTGATTGCGGACCGTGATCTTTTCCGAAGACTGACCAGACTTCCTTCCCTCCGTAGGTACGACAACTGCTACGCTGTCGAGCCCGATGTCATGGTCGACTACGTCTCCGAGGAGGCCAGCTCTCCTGACCGCTTCGTTACAATGGCTGAGGCTATGAACACCACGGACCGTGATATGATCTACCAGGTCTGTCAATGGGGCACAGGCACCGACCTAGGCATCTGGTATGTCGCCATCATCCACTCTTCTCGTAGGGCACTGCCGAAATGCTAATCTCGCGTGCAGGGCCCCGAAGATTGGAAACAGCTGGAGAATCAGCAACGACATCTACAACAGCTGGCGCAGCATTTGGCGCATCACCAACCAGGTCGTGCCTTTTTACGAGTACACCGGCCCTGGCGCCTTCCCCGACATGGACATGTTGATGTAAGTGGCCTGATGATTGCCCTCCTGACATGACCAAATTAACCGTGACATTGCAGCGTCGGACTCAACGCCCTTTCAGTCGAGGAAGAAAGGTTTCACATGGCGATGTGGAGCATCAACAAGTCGCCCCTCACTCTGGGAGCCCCGGCCATCCCCGCCCTTGTCCCGGAACACACGCTCTCCATTGTTGCGAACAAGGAAGTCATCGCCATCAACCAGGACCCGCTCGCCAAGCAAGCCCAGCTCGTCCGTCGCTACACCGAGGAGGAATGGGATGTTTGGGCCGGTGAGCTCTCCGGCGACAGACTCGTGGTCGGTATCGCCAACTGGAAGAACGATTCTCAGCCCGTCAGCTTCGACGTCGCCGCCGTGCTGGGCTTGGCCTCGGCCAACGCCCGCGATGTCTGGGCCGCGAGCGATGTCGGCTCCATCTCGGGCACTTACGAAACCACTCTCAAGGGCCACGAGCTTAGGTTACTGGTGCTGTCAGACCTCGTCAAGGCGGAGCAGGTCCACAGCTCCGTCGGTTATTACACGGCCACAGAGGACGGCGCGGTATCCGGATCAGCGGCCAAGGTGACTTGTGGAGATGGCCAGTGCTTGCCCAGCGGAACCAAGGTGGGCGATATCGGGTCAGGGGCCGCGGTCAAGTTCGAGGGTGTTGGGGCCAACACCGAGGGCAAGAAGCTCCTCGGTGTCGACTTTATCAACTATGATGTCGCACTCGACACCGCTTGGGACTGGGGTTCCAGTACGCGTAACTTGACTATCTCTGTCAACGGTGCTGACGCCAAACGCTGGGCTTTCCCCATCTCTGGAGGAAACTGGTTCGAAACTGGGCGCTTGCTGGTGGAAGTTGACGGCTTCAAGGGCGATAGCTCGAACACGGTCGAGTTCAGAGCCGGGGGAAGTGCTTGGGCGCCGGACTTGGTTGGTTTCGAAGTCTTCGAGACTTCCTAAACCCACACCAAGCCCTTAGGTATCAACCATTGAACAAAGAGGTGATAATCATATTCAGAATTTTGCCGTAATTTCTACATTATGTAGAGTTGCTCACCACGAGTCCTGTGGCTACCACACGGTGAAATAATACATAGGAAATAATAGATGTCAGAACGTGTACATCATGGGGTATACGTTTTTGAAATAGCATTTGAGCCATTGCATGCCACAACCAATTCCTCCGGTTATTCCATAGATTTCATGACATCATCGCGCTGGAAACGATAAAAGTCATTACCCGGTCTTTTCAGAACAACCATCCGATGATTGTGATGGCCACGTTGGCCAAGATCTCACCCCACATCATGTAGATGTACGAGCTTCGCAGAGGGTTGCGATTCCGTCTCGTCTGTTTCATGGCCTCCCATACCATCAGAAATCCGAAGCCGATTGTGAAGCCCGCTGCCAGCGAGGCGATCTGGTAATCCCCCTTGGACGCCATCTTGACTGGTGAAGAGGGCCCCCAAGTCTGTGTTCAATGTCGTGTTGAGGCCGCTGAAAGTCCAGTCCGGTCCGGTCCGGTCCAGTCCTCGCGAAGCTCGTAGGTACGCCGGGTTATGCAAGGACACAAGCACCGCAGATAAGAAGCTGGCGACGGGATGTCGTCAAGTCTTGAACTCTAAAGGAAGGACCCCGGGAAGCCTTGTCGAGAGGGATGGGCCACTCTTAAGGCTTGCTTCACTCGGCTTCGAACCAGGGCGGGCAGCAGATCGTACCCCCACCCCCCGAAACCCAATCGATTTTTTGTCACACTCTTTTCCGCTGTACAATCCATTTTGACGACACTTCAGTCTATGGCAATGACAGGCGGGCTTTGTTTTGGGCACCAGATGCAGGATGTCCAAACGGCACAGGGCTGCCCAGACCGCGCGGCAGCAAGCCTCCGTCAGTCGGCCCTAATAGACCTCAGCGGACTAAAACCAGCCAGAAACCCACATCGTGGTGACAAGTACACTGTATAGTGTCATTCTTAGCTCGACGCCACGCGCCGTAACGTCGGAGTGTCCTTGGACGAGCAGGTGGGGGGACTATGAGAAGACAGGCTGTTCAATCGACGCTCCTACACTACTTACTTGATCGTCGGTTAGACCGCAGATAATGCCTCACTTCAGCAGAAAGTTGTTGCATTGAGATGACAATCCCATTGGCCCGAAGACGAGGGATCAACAGGCACAACAGCCAAGTACAATACGACCCCTGAATGTTTGTTAGGGCTGTACGTCTCCAGCGGCCCACGATCTGCCTTATTTAGCCACAGGACTTGAAGATTGTTAATGTTATTATTTATCCCCCAGCTACCCCTTGATCGCTAGCAAGGATAAAGTCACGACTGGACAATCATTCAGGGGGTATATTGTATACACAGGCGTGCCGTCATTCCCATCGTCAACTGCAGGAGGAAGGCTGCTGATGAAACCCAGATGTAGGTCGTGGTCGGATCAGTCACGCAAAAGAAGATTGGGGGACCCCTTCCAGAGACCCTCCTGGAATGTGACTTGGGGTCGGCAATGCATCCCCATTCCGCGGATCCATCCTGTCAGACGCCGCAGCGCGTGGAAAACATGGTTCATATGGGGCGTGCTTGCAAGAATCTCGCAAGAAGAAAAGGCGGGGAATATTCGAAGGGGACGATGCGTCGGTCAACAGACACGATGACTTCGTGGGCGAGGCAAACCCGAAGTGGCGAGTCAGAATTCGAGATTTTGTCTCGAAGCAGCGAAAAAAATGTGGTGTGGTTTCAGTAGATCGGCATCTAGACGGATGCAGTTCAAGGCCGTGTACCGCTCCTGTTCTCGCAACATGGCATCCGGTCTTTCTACCTCGGGAGTGGGAGACTGGACAGATTGGGCTGCGGAAGAACAAGAAGGCGTCTGCTGGCGAGCGAGAGAGCCTCCAGAACCAAGGTTACCAAGAGCCCCCAGAACCTCTTACACTTCTCTCTCACATTACGCATCTGGATACAACTCCAAGAGGGTAAGAGGCTCAAAACCTCGGGGTTTCTTCAGAGACACGCAGTCAAACAAGCCGCGAACCACTTCCAGCCAGCGCCCCGAACAGCCGTTCATGCGGATGGGACGTTCTCACCCTCGTGTGTTCTGAAACGCGATTCAAAGGCGTCCCATGGTTTCATTGAGCCAGCAGCAGGCCGCATGGTTCCCTCCGGAGATATTTCTCACGTGGTTGAAGTCTTGGACCTAGTTTCAATCAGGACACGGAAGCCGAGATAACCGTCAACTAGAGGTCGAGCACGACGTCTCCGTCAAGGTGACATTGGCATTCGCCATTGCAATTGTCATTGGACACCTGCGTATGCCATTGAAATTTGAGCAACCCAGATTAAGATGCCAGGGATGACAAGAGAGCAAAGACCCCCCCTCCTTTCCGCGTTCCACTTTCTGCAGTGTGCCAGTGGACCACAGACGACACGCATCAGGAAATGCGGGGAGCTGGCGCACTGATGACATGGGACTTAGATAGTTCATCTCCTGTCTCACTCCTTCTAGTCTAATCATGTTTCTACTGACTGCTTGACCCATAGGAAGAGCAGGACCGGTTGAAAACTGAGACCCAGCGACTTGTGGTCTTGAGGGAAGAGTTGCGCAGACACTGGAACCGAACGTGGCGCCGGGCGCTGGGAAATCGGCACCATTCCCACTTGGTTCCCCTCGTCCGTGGCTGGATCAGCGCCGCGGTAGCCCTTCAAGAACCACGTCCTAAACCAGAGATCCATGTTCTGCAGCATTTCGAGTTCCGCATCCGGAAAGTCCGTCGGCAGATAGAAAAAGGCTACAGATAATAACGGGAACCCAAACAAGGCCCCCACCAGAAGAACCATTGCTCAATGCTCGTCTCAGTGCTCTCTCGTGGCCACGTTGTTCCCGTGGGTTAGTGCAATTCCGGAACGGCCTGGAACTCCTGGAGCTCGGAGGAGTTTTCGGTACTATGTCCAATCGTCATCTTGTTTCTCGTCTGTGGTGTCGAAACGAGCTGAGAGCCGGCGCATTCTCTCTGGCAGGGGATCCTTGGGTATATATGTCAATAGCTTCAGAGTTTCGCTTCGTCAGTATCTGACAGCCCCCTAGCGCCGCGGCTAGACATCACACGTATGGAGACGAAAACGAATTGACTCTTGTGCTGTATAATAGTATTTCGCAGCCCGCCCCGGCGCCTGACTAGAAGCTGAAGAGAACGTTCCACTCGACAAAAGACCTTTTGACTTAATCCGCGCGCGATTCCTGTCCCAAGCAAGCAACTAAACATCAACCTACTAACATGGAAGGTAACAAATGCAACGGAACGGAAAAAGGGGGCAGCCATCAACCGCACAAACGCCCTGCTCGTCTAAAACCCGCTACACCACATCATGCAACCAGGACATGCACATATTCCTCTATAATCCTCCAAATCCTTGGACGGGAAATGCATAGTTGACGTGGTGACTCTCGGTTTTCATACCGCCCGTGTACGCCGTCTTGTTCGCCGCGCGGCTTGCCTCGATCCCCGTCCAGCCGATGATGGCGACGAAAGTCCTGCCGCCGCTGCTCGGTCCTCCTCCTCCTCCTCCTCCTCCTCCCCCCCTACATAGCGAGAACCCGCTCGCCACGCCGTTGCACCCGGGCATCGCCTTTGCCCTCTCAACGACCTCGCGCATCCTCTCTTCGGGCTCTTGGCAGTCCTCGAAGCTCACGGTCTCCACGATGGGGGAGTTGATGACCGCTTGCGGCGCGTAGGGCTTGAATTGCAGCAGGCGACTCGTGGGTTGGCCGTCCAGCACGGGTGCCAGCTTGGCCATGGCATCGGCATAGTCCCTCGTCCTCTTCCAGGCCTCGCTCGCCTCTGCGTTGATCCAACCTGATTGCGCGAGCACAGTCGCATTAGTTCGGCGTCTTCCCACAGCGGAAAGTCTCCCCGGGCTGATCGGCAGCGCTCAGAGGTGAACCCGGACGCAAGGAGGATATCACGTACCAGTTAGCAGCTCCAGCTTCTGCGGATCCTCGCTCCAAGGGCCCCATCGGGTACGAAGGTAGCCGGGCTGGCTCTGGAGAGCCTGAAGCATGGACATCACCTGCTCTTTCCAGTCATCGATGGAGCCCTTGACGGGAATGATCACGCGCTCGGTAACGGCGTTCGCAAGCTGGGCGGCGGGGTCCATCACTACGGACCGGATCGGTGTGTACGATATGGCAGCTTGCTTCCTTTGATGGCTAAAGTCCCTGCTCGGGCCTCCCTCACAATACGTGTTTCGACTCTCAACGAAGGTAAGCGGGTGCTGGGCAGCTGACTTGAAGTTGATTTATAGTTGCTGCTAAGCTTAGATAGTTAGCTGGAGAGGTCCGGATCCTTTCTGATGTAATGGTACCCCTTCCCTCTCTCGAATTGATAAGGAAACAACCCTAATCTTAAATACCCGTGTCCACCGAGAACGAACAAGAAGCGACTGGACAGGAGCATAGGTTCTAGACAGGAGGAACCTTGCCTTTGGATAAAAGCGTTGGAGGAAACAGGGCTGATGACGTTCTCCCTGTCACCAGACAAGGCATCGGTGTTCGCCTGACAGTCTGGCACCGCAGCCCGGCTTCTGGGGAGGCGCAACGCCGTCGGCGTATCATATTTCTCCCCTCGCTCTCCCCCGAGGATGGTGTGAACCCCCGATCAAAGCTTCATGAGTTCGTTGACGCCCGTTAGCGGGTGGGAAAGGGGGGGGGTTATGTGCGTGGCAGGAACCAATAGATCGGAGATTCCGTTTTAGGAGATAACTATAGAGGGCTTATATTAGGTATATTTAGCTTAGCTTAGTATAGAGTAAAACTTAGAAGAATTAACCCTACTTAGATATAACTATATTTACTCTAATTAAGAAGCTTCTTCTAGCTCCTACTCTAAGGTATTATTAAAAATCTATTAAGTTTTATATATTATAAGTATTTAAGAAGCTAAAAACCCTTATTATAACGTTTTTAAGCTATTAAAACTTAGTAGTAAGCTATTATAAGTATTACTATAGCGTTATTTATATAGATTTTTAATAATATCCTATCCCTATATAACTTTATTTATTTACCCCCCTTTTTATTAATAACTAATTATATTAGTCTATAGGTATTAATAGAAATTAATACTAAGCTTAAATTATTATTATAAGATATTATATATTAGAACTAGTAACTCTAAAGAGGTCTAATATTATTAGCTATCTAATTAATATTAAGGAAGCTAATATTATAAATAACTAATATAAACTAATTATACTATAGATTAGTATTTTAACTATAACTAACCCTTTTATAACAACTAGAGAATAATTTAATATATATATAAATAAATAACTATTTCTATCTTATAAATTTCTAAATACTTATAAGTAGTATTTTACTTTACTTACCTAGCTACATTAGAGTTCTAAATAACTATTTAACTCTAATACTAGTATAGATAAGCTAATGATATAGCTAAAGGCTTACTATCTTAAGAATAGCTTAGCTAAAGTAGATTAATAAATAACTAAGAACATAACTACTATATTATCTATAACCCCTCCTAATAATAGGCGTTCTAATAAGACTACTAACCTTACTCTTCTTATATTAACTTATAGTATATTTAATAATTCTATAGCTACCTTAAGATAGCTCATATAATTAAAATAGGATTTCAAGAAGGTTAAGTATAAGCCTAGAAGACTTCCTATCTCTTAAGTCCTTAGAAAAATTAATGTATAATATAAAGGAGTAGTAGTAATATATTTTAATAATATCCTATATCGAGTTAATATTATTAAGAAAGCTTTTAATAATATTACTAATTATTCTAATTTAGCTATTATTAAGAGCTCTCTAAAGGAATAATTCCTATCCTGGGTAATAGACCTAGAAACTAATAGTAATAATATTAATATAATAAAGTAAAAACATAATAAGGCGTTACTAGCTTATTATAACTAAGCCCTATCGTTTCTATATTAAGCTAGTTATAAGGATATAAGTAACTAAGTAATACTTATAAGACCTAAGGAGACTATTCTAGTTAGTATTATTTACTAATTTATAAAAGGACTAAAGGATATTAACTTTTATTAGTAGGTATTAAGTATATTAGTATTAGTGTTAAGTAGCTTAAAATATACTTATTATATTATCTAAGATATTGATTAGATATTAGAAGAATAAGAAGCTAAAGAATAATATAAAGCTAAATAATTCTATTCTTAGATCTTAGAGGACTTAGTAGCCTAATAAAACCCTAGCTAAGGTATAGACTAGATTTTAGCCTAATAGCTAGCTTATATATATTTAAATTATTTAATATAAGCTAATTATAGTAGTTATTATTCTATATATCTAGTTATAATAGTTCTATACCTATATATCTTACCTTATAACCCTCTAGTAGTTCCTACTTATAACTATAGTAGATATTAATTATATCTATATAATAGGAATTATAAATAAAACTATTAATAGCTACCTAATAGTAATTAGTAGTAAGGATATAATAATCCTAGACCCCCTCCCTATAACCTATATAATAATACTAACTACTTTTAAAACTAGTAATAACCCTACTAGCCCTAAAACTATAGAGCTTATTAGAGAGGTTATAAAATAGGAATTAACTGTAGCTAAAAAGATAATAATCTCCTTAAATTACTAGATTAGAAGAAGTCTATTAATCTATATATAAATAGTTTAAACTTATTATAAAATAGTGAAGTCTATTATATTACTTATAGCTAGATTAGATATTAATATTCTAATTACCTAGAACTACCTCTAAAGCGTTTATTACTATAGGAGTAAGCTATTATAAAGGCTTTAATATTCCCTTATAACTATAGTTTTATAGGAGGTATTTAACTACTAAAGGGTATTATATATATTTATTCTATATAATTATACTTCTTTTATAAGTTTGGTAGTAAAGCTACCTCTATTATAACACTAGATAACTCTACTTATAGCCTATAGGACTATATTAATAATATTATTAGAGGATACTACTATAAGTTTATACTACTAGATAATATAGTAGACCTAGTAACTCTATTAACTAACTAAGAGGAATCTTATATTTAGGAAGAGGTTAAGTCCTTAAATATTATAAACCTATCTAATTAGGTAGTATTAGTTCTAAGAATTATATATAATAAATCTTTAAAGCTAGATAAGAGGGTATTAAAGATTAATATGATAATAGCTTAAGCTAGCTTATCTAATTCTTAGAAGAAATAGATAGAAATAATATTATAATACCTAGCTAGCTATATCTAATAAGTTATAAAAGTAACTAAACTAACTAAGGGGAAAGCTATATAATAAGCTAGAGTTATAAGAATTCCTAGATCTAATTTATAGGAATATATTAGGATTAAAGATATTATAGATATTAAGATAGAAGGCCCTAATCCTATTAAAAAATAGAAGCTACTCTAATAAACTAGGTTAATTACTATAGTAGCCCGCGAGGGCAGGCCCCCTATTAATATTTAATAGTTAGCTACTAATACTTAGTTTAAAATTTTACTAGTTAACTTAATATAACTTAGTCCTAAGTTTTTAAACATATTATAATCTCTATTCTAGCGGGTAGTTATATATAAGCTTAATTATATAAAGGGAAAAGAGAAGGTTATTACTAATTCTAATATAGCTATTATAATAATAACTAAGAAGTCTAGTATTATAAAGATAACTAATAACTTATAAGTAAATATTTAACTATTCTTAAAGAACTACGAAGTAACCTACCTATTCTAGCTAGAATATATATTATTAATACCTACTACTTATTACTATTTACTAATAAGAGCTATATAAGCTAAGTAAGGCTTTAGGATAAATATTATCTCCCCTAGACTTATTAAGGAATATAGGTTTACTTAATACCTACTTACTAGTATTAGCTTTAAAGGGTTACATATAAGAGCTACTAGTAGTTTTATGTAGAATATAACTTACTTTATAGCTATTAAGGTAGTAACTTATAGTATTAAGCGTGAAATCTAGGTATATATTTATCTAAGAGACTCTAATTAGTCTATCCTATTATTATTATGTATACCTTAGTTATATAATATATAAGTAATTATAAACCCTTAGGCTAGTAGAATATAGATTAGTGATACCTACTATAGGGAACTAATCATTTAAATCTTAAGTCCCTAAATATAGATATTAGTAGAATAGAAGTTAATTCTCGCTCTTATAACTAATAATACTAACTTATTAGAATAAGACTAACTCTTAAATATTATAGAAGAGGTTAATTCTAATTTTAATAATTTTATTGATATTATAGATATTTTAAATAAAGCTAATTTAGATTTAGGAAACTAAGATATTAATACTAACCTAGATAAGTTATTAAAATATAACTAACTAACTTAGTATTCTTAACCTTATTAGATATAGAATATAAAGCGGGAAGTTTATTATTATTAGTTAGTAAACTAGTAATAGATTTTAAACTTAGATTTACATATATATAGGATACTAATATAGCTTAGTTAATATAATATACCCCTTAATTAATAAAATCCGAGAGTATCTAAGAAGAGTATTAATGATTTTGAGTATTCCATAATTAAGAAGTTAGATATTAGTAATATATTACTATAACCTACTAAAGCTCCTCCTTAATACTCCGCTAAGCTTATAAAAATAGTATTCCTAATTAAATAATATATTAAGTAACTCTAGATTAACTATATAACCCCTATAATCGAGGTAAACGAGTAGTAGAATAAAGAACTAATATAATTAAGCCTAAATATACTAGAGGGTATAGTAAATAAGATTAAATAGGTAATTTTTACTTATTATATTCTATTCTCTGGTTTCCTAGATAACTTCCTAGCTATAGATCTATATAAGTATATCCCTCGCTTGTATAAAGGTATAAAACTATAGAACTTAAGTTAGAGGAAGTATTAAAACCCTACTAAAAAATACTAGATAGACTAGTTAGTCTAGGAAGGATAAGATATAGGTTTATATAAATTAATAGTAATAGCTAATAGCATAGCGTTAGAATAAGGTATATAACCTATTTTAGTATAAAAGAATAACGATCCTTAGGGTAAATACTATTTTACTATTAATTATTAGAATATTAATAAGTAGATTCTGATATTACTAATCCTATTACTTTATAAGATCTATAAGAACCTATTAAATGCTTAAATTAGGTCCTATTTATCTTAGGACTTAAAGCACGCTTACTAGTTTATCCCTATTTATCTAGATTATAGATATATTTATATATTTAATATACTAGAATACTTATAATTATAGCTAACTAGAATATAAAAAGGCGTGAAGCTATTAGCCTACTAAATAATTAAATTTAAGAGGATCTTCCTAGGTCCTATTCTAGAACTAAAGGCTAAACTATCCTTATTAGTTCTAATAAAAGCTAGTAAATTACCCCTTATAAATATCTATTTTAATAATATTTTTATAAAGTTCTATTACTAGGATAATAAGTAGATATTTATAAAATAATACCTATTACCTTAGTTAATATAAGTATAAGTCTTACTATTAAGAAAGAAGATTAGCCTAGGAATAAGATTAGTTATTACTATAGGTTAGGTATATAAAGCCAGGGGCGCTATATTTATTAAGCCTAACTATATTACTAAGATCTAGGAATAGCTAGTACCTATTAACTAGACTAGCATAAGGGTATTTATTACTATAACTAGGCCTTATAGGTAGTAGATAATAAACTATACTAAGGTAGCTCGCCCTTTATATTAGCTAACTAGCACTATTCTATAGAAATAGGGATCCTTAGAAGCCCTATTATTCTAACTAATAAAAGAACTTATAGCAGGGGCTATTAGATTATATAGCTTAGATATTAGCTAACTAGTATAGTTATATTTAGATATATCAAAGTACGCTAGAGGTTATATAATTATATAGAACTAATTAGCTAGGCAAGTCCTAATCCTATATAACTTATTTCTACTTATAAAACCTAATATAACTATAGAACTTATAAGCGCAAGCTATTAGTAATTATAGAATTTTACTAATAATACTTCTATTTTCTTTAAATAGAGAAGCTATTAACTGTCTATACTAACTATAAACCCCTTACTTAGTTTTTAATATTAGCTTATTATAATAGGATCTATATGTAAGAATAGGTATATAGGTAGCTAAAGGGACGGTAAAACAGCCTGAATAATAGATATTAATAGGCTGAGTGATATGGTGATGAAAGCTGATAAATTTGAGCATAAGGAGGTATTTTTCCTGGAATTATTGATGATATTATTGATGATGTTATTGATAATGTTGTTGTT
>JAVHLU010000883.1:0-43844 GCA_036785755.1 Colletotrichum ledebouriae
GCTAGGGGTAGAGGGGCGCGCCCTCCTCCCCTAGAGAGTAATAATAAGGTTATATATATATTATTCCTTCTTATTATTAATATATAGTATACTAATATATTATATAGCAAGTAGAAGGAAGTAGAAGCAACCTACGGGGAGTAGCTCTAAGGGTAAGAGTTTATAGCTTAAGAGGCCTTAGGGTTACCCTCCTAAGTAGTCTAAGAGGATAGCTCCTAGTAAGTTATAATCCCTTTATTACTATAACTATATATTAGAATATTACTAACCTCGTTATTATTATAATCCCTAAGGAGATAGATTAGGAGGAGGGTACTAGTAAGGGCGGTTTAGAGCCCCCTCCTAGCCCTCCTCTACCTAGTAGAGGTATAAAAGCGGAGTAGGTACCCCTATTTAATAAGCGCTACTTTTAGTACGTTTTAAGTAAGCTCTTAAGCTTATTAGATAGAAAGTACTCGCTTAGTATAGCAGGTAAGTATAATTATTATTATAAGGGTAAGGTACCTTATTAATAGATAAGCGCCCCTATTACTATTATAGCCTACTAATATACTAAAGCTAAGACTTTAGATAACCTAGTAGTTAGAAAGGTAAGGTTCTATACGCGCTTTATTTCTATAGCTATTTTCTAATATAATATATAGACCCTCGCTCGTTAGAGAGCTACGCTCTACGAGGCTATTACTACTTAGAAGGAGGAGATTAAAGTAGTAAAGAAGGGTAGTAATAGTAAGGGTTTAGGTAGGGCTTCTATAGTAATAAGTAGTTCTAATATATATAGCGTTATTACTCTATCTCCCGCCCTAGTTCTATTTTAAACCCTAGTAGTTAGCGCAGGTATACCTATACCTTATCCGCTTACTAGTAATATAGCTACTATAGTACGCTATATAGTTAATAGTCTTATTAGTATATATTTACTAGAGGTATTACTACTTTTATATAATATCCTAATAGATTAGTATAAGCGAATCCTCTAAGGTTAGGCGGTAGAAAATTATTATTTTAGGGTAGCCCTTTAGGGTATATTATATTCTTTTACTCCTATAGGAGCGACTTTAGGCTCCCTAGCTAATAAGCTATAAATTAATTAAAAATTAGGCGCTACTAGCCCTCCTATACTTATCTAGAGCGTCCCTCGTTTATTATAATTATTCTTTATATATCCTTTAGATTAAGGAGCGAATAGACCTTTTTAAATTTCTCGTAGTTAAGAACCTTTATAAGACTATTAGCTAGTATATTATTTATTAGTATATATATTATACTAAACGATCCTCTAGCATATTCTTATTATAGCTATATATTCTAAATATTAACGTGCTATAGCTTAGTTAAGATTTGTTCTTTTTCGCCTATTATAAGACGAATTATCTATTAGTTATTATAGTAAATCTTCTAGATATTGCTAAGTTTAAGAGCGATATCCCTAAATAACCTCTAAAGAGCGATAGTCTCCTTAGCTATATATTTAAGGCTTAGAAGCTCTACTTCTATTATTAACGTTATAACTATAGCCTATCGAGTAGCCTTTTATTAAATTAGTCCTCTAAAGAGCGAGATTATATACCCTTAAGATAATGATATAGTCCACGAAGTGGGCGAAAATTATAGGTGAAAACTACTATCTATTTCAAAGGTTATTTCCTTGAAGGCGATAAGCCCTTTTATAAGGGTTAACGCGTTTAGGTGCGTTTAATATATTAAACGCGTTAGATACCCTTAAGCGGGATAACTACGCTAAGCGCATTTAGTATTAATTACCTGTATAAGAAGAAAAATACGTTAACTATAATACGTAGTATAAAATTTAATTTATACCTCCTATCGTAGTAATATACTAATAAGTAGAGCTATATTATTATATATAAGTAATTATATATAACCTTACTTCCTTTCCGTTCTATACGTTTTAATTATATCCTACTTTAGGCTAAGGGAGTCTTAGGCATAGTATTAGTCGTCTTTAAGAGGTTAGGGTAGTCCTTATCCTCGTTATTAATAATCTCTTTAGCTACGATTAGGAGTTAGTTAATATTAATACTATAAGTAGTAGCTAGTTAGGTATTATCCTTATATTACTCTAGGAATAGGTAGCGAGATTCGTTACTAACCTTAGGGTACGCCTTAGTAATACTATTATCTTTAATTATAGCGATTAAGGTAGTAAGGGAGGTAATATTAGTATAAAGGCCTTAAAGGTTAGTAGTATATTTATATTAAAAGTTAGCTATATCTATAGCCTTAGGGTTACTAAGGTCTAAGAGAGCTTAGATAGCGCTCGAGTTATTACTATTAACTATAGCCTAACTAATATAAGTATTATCCTTAGTGCGTATACTAGGAAACTTATATTATAATATCTACTTAATAATAAAGAATAGCGATATAGCGCTAAACTCCGGGTTACTTATAATTTATTTAGTTATAAACGAGTTAAGGGCGCGGACGTATATATACGGACTAAGGATAATTAAGCTATTCTAGATAAGCGCGTATAGGGTAAGGCGTTTAGTATAGCAAGTAGCTATAAGGTTAGTAGCGTTAAAGAAATAGAGGCGCTAAAGGTATATATTAATTACCTCTTAAGTAGTTAGGAACTTTATATAGGAACGGGTAAGGCGATAGAGGCTAGCGATATAAGTATAGGATTACTAGTCTATAATAATAATTTTCTTAATACTAGTAGTAGTATTAGGCGTCTTAGCGGAGCTAGGCGCGTTAATAGCGTTAAAGGGGCTAATATTAGAGGAAGGATTAACGTTAGGGCGATCCTCTAGGCTAGTAGCTAATATAATATACTTAGTAGAAGACCTAGTAATAAGGTATTATTCTAGGCTAAGGAAGCCTAGGCTCTCTTATATTAATCCCTAGGGAATAGTCGCTATAATAAACTTAAACTCGTTAGTAGCTAATTTAATAAATTAGCCTAGGTTAAGGGTAATAGCGCTAGCGTTAGTAATACGACCCTTAGAGAGCGCCGTAGTTAGGGCGATCTAGGTCTCCTTATATCTATTAAGTAGTATAGTAATATAGCTAATGCGTTTACTATAGGCTTATATTCCCTTAATAGCCTTAATAGTATCCGTCGCGTTAGGGGTGCTAACGCTAGTAGCTTGCTTCTTAGGAGTAGCTATCTTATTAGTCTTATTCTAAGCAACGGGAGTTAATCTAGTGCTAGTTATAATAATATTAGTTAATAGTCGAGGTTTAATATATTTAATAGCGTCGATAGCTTAGTTAGATTAGCTAGTATTAAGGGATAGTTTAGGCTAATTAGCGCTAATAGTCTTATTAGCTTAGTTATATTTAGTAGTAATATATTTATTATCTCTACTTAAGGCCTCTCTAGAATTAATAGAAATAGGCGTACTAGCGATATTAGTAGTATAGTATAGGTTATATTTAAGGGAGTTCTATGCGGCGTTATAGAGGGATAGCTACTTAATATTTAAGATAGTATTAGGGAATTAGCAGCGGAACTTAATTTAGTTTATAAATAGTAGTTAGGCGACTGAGTAAGTATTAATACCTAGGTAGATAATAAATAGGGTACTAGAAATATTATAACTAGTTCTATAATATTAGGTCTCTTAGTTAAGGGCGCGCTCGAAGATTTCTTAGTTATAAATATAGTATCTAGGCTTACTACGAGGGATCTTAATATTAGGTAGGTAGTAGTAAATATAATTAAGGGTAATATACTTAGTATCTTTATATTTAGAGCGTTATCCGTTTATAGTAAAGTAATACCTAGGTATATATAATATAAGTTACTCTAGTAGCGCTAAGCGCGCGACGATATAGAGCGTTAGTAAGATTTCTTAACGTCTCGACGTAGATAATAGTAATAAAGGGAGATATATAAGAGTAATAATAGTATAGTAATGGGGTTAAAAGCGTTAACGCTCTTTAGCGAAATATATATATAGAGGATAAATACGCTTAATACTAAGTAAGTAGAGGCAGCAGTAATAACTAGTAGGGTTACCTAGTAATATAAATTTATTTTATATATATATGCTTAAGCGCTAATTTTTCTTATTAGTTAAGTAAGAGTAGGGGTTAACCTTCTAGCGAGGAGGGCGGTTATGTTTATAAGGGTTCTTATAGTGCTAAGAGCAGAAGGAGTTTAAGAGGGAAGGTATAATAGGCGTAGTTATCTTTACTAATAGGATAGGCGTAAATATCGCTATTATTAGGGTAAAGTTCTTAGATGCGCTGAGCGCGCTAAACGTCTTTGCTTCGTAATAAGGCCTTAGTTATAATACTTATTATAATCTACTTACCTATTTAAGGCGCTTTAAGCGGCGCGTTCCTTATTTATAATATATATTATATTATTCCCCTAGGTTCTTATAAGGCCTTCCTCTTAAGCGCCTTAATAGTCTTTTACTAGGCTCTAATACTAGTTTAACGCCTTATTAGATAGGTCTTTAAGCTTACGCTTATCTATAGAGCTATTCTATCTCTTATTCCTTACTTTTAAATATAGTAATAAGTTTATCTACGTTTATAGTATCTTTATTTATTTAAATAGTATATATTAGTAAGTAACCTTTCTATTTAACTAGATATTATACCTTTCCTCGCGCGAGGGTTTATTTCTTAAGAATACTTTCGATCTTAAAATACTTATATACTTCGAGCTAATAAATATTATTATCTTCCTTAACCTTAACTAGGCCTTAGTAGTTATCTTAGCGGTTAAATAGGTTACTACTAGGGGCTAGTGCTAGTATAAGTTAGATAATAGATATAACTAGGTAAATATTTATATTAGGTAGAATATTAAGGCGGTATACTAACTTACCGACGCGTTTAAAGACCTTAAATAGAATATACTAGTAGCTATACTTTAGGTTTAGTCGTCCTAGTAGATAATATCCTAATCCTATTTTAAGGTATACCTAGTCGCCTAGCTTAAAGGTAACGAAACGATATTTTTTATTATACCGTTCCTTTATATATAGCTAGGCTACTACGATTGAAATTTTTGCTTCCTCCTAGAAGATTTCACGGTTTATTTTAGGGTTAGTATTACCTAAGATATTTAACGCGTTATTCGTGTTTTTACTATATAGGATTTAGTTTAGTAAATAACTAATAACTTATAAGTAGGCGTTATTAAGGTTATATTAAAGGCTTAGTAGTAATATTACTTAGTTATTATTAACGAGGTTAAGAAAGTAACGAATAGCTAGTTCGACGGTTTAATTTTTACGTTCTAAAATACTATTAGTTTGCAGATAATATATAGTTAAGAATCTTAATTTAGTGTATAATTCCGCCTATAGCGCGGTTTAAAACCTTAAAAGGAACTTTTAGTTACGATTAGATATAATAGCTTTCGGTATTCCCTAGTTACTATACTAGAGGTTATATAGAAGGAGGTATCCCTAGATCTTAGCGGTATACGTTAAGTAACCTAGGATAAGGAGCGTTACTTTAGAGAACTTATTAGTTATAGTAAGTACTATATTAAGAAGTAGAAAGTTCTCTACTTCATAGCTTAAATACTATAAAGGTATTTTAGGAAGTCTAATAATAAAGTCTATAGTAATTATATAGAAGGGGATAGCTAGTATTAATATTAGCTATATCGCGCTAAGCGGTAGTTAACGTTCTATATTTATTATTCCGCATTAGGGGTAGTTAGCTACGTAATTATTAACTTATCGTTTAAGACGTGGTATATAAAAGTATTTATTAATAGCTCTCTATATCTATTCCTTACTAAAGTAATAGTAGTTATTATAAGCTTCCTTAATAAGAGGCGTTACTAACTCTTTTAGAATATAGAGCCTTTGTTTATTAGTATAGGGGTTAATATAGTAAAGAAGACTATTATATATAACGAAGTTAAGGTCTATATTATCTGCCTTTTCGTAGAGTATCTTATATACTCTGCTCTAGGACTTAGAGTTAGCGTACGATTAGATAAGTTTAGCCTTAAAGTTATTATTAAGAGATACTTCTATTATAAAGTTAATACCTATTAGTATATTATCCTATATCTTATCGAGTTCCCTAACGTCTTTAATAGGGATTTCTATTATAAGTAGGCGTAATAATATATCTACTATAATATTTAACGTTCTAGGGATATAATAGCATACTAGGGAGAACTAGCTAAGATATTCTAATAATAATATAAGGCGTAAGTTAGACCTTATCTTATCCTCTAACTATAGCGATATTTATTTAACGATATTATATATTACTAAATAGTTAGTAAGTACTATTGTAGGGTCTCGTCTAGACGACTATAGTATTAGCTAATACTTCTTTACTACCTATACTAGGTAAGCTACTTCGAGTTTAGTAGGCTAATACTTCTATTTAGCTTAGTTAAGGGCCTTACTAATATAGGTAATTAGACGTACGTCGGTATACTTAATAGGGTCGTAAGGTTTCTATTTAATATAGTTAGCTAGCTAGAAGATTAGTATAGAGTATCTATATTCCTTTAATAAGTTAAGCTATATAAATAACTACTTATCTAGGTTATAGTAGAATAAGGCGTTATCTGCTATTAAGGCGTCTTTAACGCTATTAAAGCTAGCTACTTCTTTTAGCGTAGGTTTAAAACTTATCTTTTAATAGAAAAGCTTTCTTATAGCGCTTTTATCCTTCCCTTAAGCTTAGGCTTTAGCTAGTAATATAGTTTTACGCTATTAGAGCGGTTAAATATAATAGCTATAGCGTAGTATTATATATTATAGAAAACTAGTTATGCCTATTTAGTGCTTAAGTTAGTAGAGGTTATAAGGGCACTTGATTTTTTTAATAGCGTTAATATAGTCTTAAGTATTTAATAGTCTAAAGGCGTTAATAGTAAAACCGAGTAGCTTAATAGAAGGATATCTAATAAATAACTTCTTTACTAAAAGCGAGAGTCTAATATCTATAAAGAGTTTAAGAATTGCGTTAAGGTACTTAAGGTAGGTATTAAGGTCCTTCGAGGCGATAATAATATTATTAATAAATACATAGGTATATTCCTTATATAGTCGTAGGAGTCTATCTATAATACGTTAAGCGTAGGCAGGCGAATTATAGAATCCTATAAGTACTACCTTTAAATATTCTTATCCCTAGTAGCTAACTATAGTGAATCGATCTTAATATTCCTTCTTAATAAGAAACTAATAGAAGAAGGATCGAGTGTTAACTATAGTAATCTATAGCTTATTACGAAGGCGTTTAATAACGTCTTATTATAGTAGTATAGGGTATACGTTAGGGATAGTGGCTTTATTAAGAGCACGTAGGTCCACGACTATGCGACCTTTATGCTTACTATTTATAATTTACTATATAGCGAATATAGGGGCTCTGAATAGTATAGGTCTAGAGTTACCCTATTCTATATAGTTTTAAGCGTAGAGCTTGTCTAAAGTTTTATTAATAAGCCTCTTATCTTTTTTACTAATAGGATAAGGTTATTAGCTAACGTTTATATTCTACTATCTTTTAATAAGTTCGACCTTAAGGTATTAATCTTCTAGAAGGTTAATTAGTCCTTAGTCCTTCTAGATAGCGGGGTAATATAAGATAACCTCTTTAAGGCGTTATACGGCTTTAGCATCTTAGTTATAGATATATATACCTTCCTTAGTAATAACTACTAGTAAGTTTTTAGGCTTAGTTATGCCTATCTTGCTATTTAGGTTAATGTTCCCCTTATAGATATCTCCGCTATTCGGCGTTATATTATTATTAGTTACGCTATAGTCAGCGAGCGCTTCCTTGCTAGTTAGGTTAGAGATTTCTACTTATTCGTTAACTATTAGTTCTAGTAGCTAAGTAAGTATTACAAGCTTATAATTAGAAAGGCTAAAAACGGCGTAATATATTAGGTCCTTATGTAATAATATTAAAAAGGCTATTTATAGTTAATCGCAAGTCTTTAGTTCGAGGTATCTATTAGACTTAAAGGGCGCTAGAGTTCTAAGCTTAGTGCCTCTTTTGATCTTTAACGGGTAAGGAGCGTTATTAATAATAGGAATAAGCAGTGAATTACCTATATATATATACGTATACCCTTTATGCTTTAGGCTAAATAGAAGGGACTCTATTTTACTAAAAGTATCTTAATTTAAATAGCGGAGCGATTATATAGCGCGATAGTTAAATTTCTTATAGTATATACGTTATAAACTTTTAAAGGGACTTTCGAATAGATCTAAGAGGGAATTTAAATATTATTATAAGATACGATTCGGATATATAATTCCGAGTTTAGAACGTCGAGCCTATTAGGTATATTAAAGTCTTACCCTATAAGTAGACTAGTATCTAGATATAGGATAAGCTATATACTTATATAGAGCTTAGTAGTTATTATACGTCCGTTAGGTTATTATCCTTATATAAGAATTATAAAGGTTACCTAGGTAATAGTCTTAAGGCTTCCTACGCCTTAGAGCTTAAATACCTTAGGTTCTCTTAAGAGGATATAGAACTATTATAGGTAGGCTTCGCTTATAACTAAGTAGTCTATGCTAGTATTAATATAGACTACGATTAGTAGTCTATTGCAATAGCCTCGGATAATAATTTTAGCGTACGTATAGTAGTATAAATGCGTAACTATATATTACTACGGCTTAATAGGACTAATAAGCGTTATATTTAGCTAAGGGGATAGAAGGGTTTAATATAAGAAGATACCCTTAAAGTTAGCATATAGCTTAGTATTATAAAGGTAGGTTTTATACGAGTAGATTCCGGGATCCTTAAGGAGCGAATTTTAAAAGGAGTTAATATTAAAAACAGGGTACTTATCCTTATATCTAGGGATATAACCTAGAGGGTATTTATAGTAATACGTAGGTTAAGTAACTAGGTTAATATACTTAGGATTATCTTCCTATAGCTCTTAGTTATTCTTATTATCTATACTAATAACTAAGTCTTCTTTATATAAGTCTAAATCCTCGCTAGCCTTAATATACTAAATATAGTTAAAGTCGCCCTTATCTAACGAAGTATATACTTCCTCTTCTGCTTGCTCGCGACTAATACCCTTAGTTATATAGGCTAAAGGGTAACTAGGTAGTTAAGGATATTAAACGCGTTAACCGGGCTATTTATATTAGTATTTAGGCCTTTATTATTAGTTAAACCGAATTTCCTTGCAAGCGGATAATAAGGGTTTAGTAGCTATATTAGTAGCTTGCTTTATAGGTCTCGATAGTAATAGGCTAGATATAGTCTCTTTTAGGTTTATATAGTATAGGTAATAAGTAGCTGCGATATAGCCTACTTTCGAGGTCTCTTTTAGTAATAATTATATCGTAGAAGTTCCTATATAGGTCGCCTTAGTAGAGGGCTAGACTAATAATTACTAGGATCCTTTAGTAACTATTTAATACTAGCTAGGGACTATCTTCTATAGGCTTATAATAAACTTATCGCAGTTCGTATTACTAGTTAGCTAAGGAATACTAATAACTAGTTCTATATCTATCTTATTATAGGTAATAGTTAATACCTTAGTTTAGCTCTCTTTAGTATCCTTATATAGTTAAGTAACCTTAGTTATCTAGTATCGAATATCACGTCGATTATATATATTATATAGAGTATACCTCTCCTTAGTTAAATATACTTTAGCGATTTTATATAGTAAATAAAAATATTTAAGTAATAACTCTTTCTAACGGTCTAGCCTATAGTTAGGGTCCTTAAGTTCTACCTTCTCGTTAAGTATTAGATTAGTATAGTACTAGTCCGAGGTATACCTTAGTAAGGTTTAATATAGGTTAAGGGTAGCTATAGCTAGGTTCCTATTATCCGACTCGACGTAGCTATCGATCGTATTAATAAAGCGATATATATTTTAGTAGATAGTCCTTAAACTATTATTAATATATATATCTTCGACTTCGTTATTATATAGAGGCGGATCGAATAACCTAATTATATTAGTCTTAAATCGAGGAGTACTACGCCTAGGTTCTATAGCTAATATTCTAGCTATTGCTTATACTACCCCTTCTTTATCTATAGAGAGAAGGAATATAAGAAAGTTATAGCTAACTAAAAACCTATTAGGGTTAGGTAATAGTTTAATAGTATTTCTTATCCTAGCTAGTAGTTAAGGGTATTAATCGCTTTAGCTATTACTACTACTATAGCTAGGGCTACCTCCTTTATTATTTTAACTCTTAGGGTTGCTATTATTACCTCTATTACTAGGATCTCCGGGTAGCATAGGTAGTAATAATAGTAGAGGAGTATCCTCTATATATTTAATATCTTAGTTATATCCTTTGCTTTTATTAAGGTTTAATAGACTAGCTTCTAGTTCCTAGGCGCCTATCTTACTATATTACTTACCCTAGCTATAAGCACTAGGGTAACTCTATAAGTTACTTAGCTTAGGCGTAGGAGGGCTACTTATTCCTTTTCCTTAGGTTAGGAATAAAGTACTTAATATATCTATACTTTCTTTAAATAACGCGTAGAAGGTATTTAAGCTTAGCTCTAGTATTAATATAGTAGTTATATCCTTTAACGCTAGTTTAAGAGGTAGGAGTTATAAGCTATTTATAAAACTTCATCTAAACTTATAATATTCCTCTAGAGTTAATAAGAGTACTAAGAAAGCTTCAGGGATTATTATTATATTAAGTTTAGATATAGGTTTTAGGATATCTAGCTTATCCGTAGCTTTAGCTCTTAGGGTCTTATAGCCTCCCCTCTCTTTATCCTCTTTAAAGGGGAGCGTTAAGTCTAGAGTCTAGCCTTATTTAATCTCTATTTTAATATATTAATTATAATAAGGGAGATTAAGGCGATACTACTACTTAATAGTATTAGCGAATAGTTATAGGTTAGTTATCTATACTTATAGGACCTTACCTTAAACGTATCGAGCGGTCTTATATACTTCCCTATATAGTATTAACTTTTAAATACGTCTATAGTAGTTTACTAAGCGTTATTCGAAGTTCTTACGCGTAATAGCTATAATACTCGCCTTTATTACTAACCTAAGAAAGGAATACTTAGTTAGGGTAAGTAGCGTATAGAACTTATCTAGGTATTACTTAAGCGCTACTATAAAGTTTATAATAATTAAATAGTTAATAGGTTCTAGAAGGTCGGACTTAAGACCTTCTTTAACCTTATAATTAGTAAGTAGCTTATAGGGTATAATTATTAGAGGTTTATTATCTTAGTAAGATATTCCTTAGTTAAGGAAATCTTTAAGGTTTAATATCTCTTAGGGATATCTCCTAGTTAAGGGAAATAGTAAAGGGTTAATATCTCTTATTAATATTTCCTAGTTAAGGGAACGGGGGAGTTTAGAGGCTTTTAATACTATATAATATATATAGGTATTAACTACTATAATACTACTTCGTATAAACTCGACGGGGTTAACTGTCCGCACGGTTAAGTGCCTTCCTTAATTATAAGGGATATCCTTAGTTATAAGGGGATATAGCTAACCGTTAAGGTCGTGCTACTAATTAATACGGTCTACGAAGTAGGCGAAAATTATAGGTGAAAACTACTATCTATTTCAAAGGTTATTTCCTTAAAGGCGATAAGCCCTTTTATAAGGGTTAACGCGTTTAGGTGCGTTTAACGCGTTAAACGCGTTGGACGCCCTTGAGCGGGATAACCGCGCTAAGCGCGTTCGGTATTAGATAACTTCTTTATCTCCTTATTATCTACGAATAAAGCATTACTTATAATTAGTAGTACCTATTTACCCCCTAAGTTACTAAAGTATATCGCGAGGTAACGAGTATAATATAGGTATTATATAACCTAGTTAGTAGTAGTATAGTAATAAGGAGCAGGATTTATTAGGAATCTTAAGAGTAGAGAATATATAAAAGTAACGTTAGGTTAGATTATAATAGTAATATAAAGTATAGAGCTAATCTTCTCTTAGAAACTCTTTACCTCTAATAGTATTATTACTATTTTACTCTTTAGGAGCAGTAGGTTTAGAAGGGGGGTTATTAGCGCTCTTAAGTTAAGTAAATTAAACTTCTTTATAACCTACTTAATATATTAGTTATAAGAAAGGTATATCTTTTATATAGCTTAGTTATAGATAACTCTAATTCCGAGATAGTACTTAACTAGGCCTTATTCCTTTAACTTATACGCTTCCTTTAGGCTAGCGATTACTTTTTATATAACTTCTTTATAGTTCCTATAAAATAGAATAAGGAAGTTATCTATATAGAAGATAATAAGGACCCTCTTCTTAGTTAACTAGAAGAGATATAGGTCTTCGCTTATAAGTATAAGGCCTAAACGCTAAAGGGTTAAGGAGAACTCCTTATATTAGAGCAGTAGTATATCCCTTAGCCTATAGAGCGCGTAGTATAGTTTAATATACTTCCTAGGCTACTTAAAGCTATCTAGTAACTTATAAATAATTAGGTCTTTATTTAGATCCTAAGAGGCGTTTAGGAATGCGTTAATAACGTCGAATTATTTAACTTTAAGGTCGAATTATATAGTAATTACTATTACTACCCTAAAGGTATAAGTAGCGAGGGTTACTATATAAGTCTATTCGAGGGGCGACTTCTCTTACTAATCGCCTTAAATATAGATCCTTGCTTTATACTAGTTAAGGATATTATCCTTATTAAATTTATAAGTAAATACCTACTTTAAAGGGATTAGTCTCTTTATTATTATCTCTTAATTAATAACGCGCTATATATCTATCTATTATAATTTACCTATCTTAACCTTAGCTACTTCTTTAAAGCGAGTTCGGAGCGCCTATAGGAGGTTTAAAAGTTCCTTTTATAAGCGAGGTAGCTTAGTAAGGTTATTAGTAATAAGATATTTGCAGATTATTATAGTTATACGAGTAGGTTTCGCGCTATAGATAGCGGTATAAATATAGCTATAGAGCGTATAATACCCTATATTAGCTTCTAAAAAGGCCTTCTACTAATTAGATATAAAAGTCTTAAAAAAGCTAGATACCTACTCCCGCTCTATATAATATTAGAGTAAAAACTAGTAACTAGAGCGGTATTCGCTTTCTGCTATTCCTAGTTATAAGTTACTAGGTAGTAGATTATATAGTTATTAGCTTTAATAAGTTTAGCTATAGCCCTCCTAGTTATATACCTAGTTAGACCTCTATTTAGTATTATCCCTCTCCTCTCTATCCTAGTATAGCTATATTAGTAGATTTAAGGGCCTATTATCTAAAGGTTCGTTCTTATTACTCTTACCCGCTTTAGAAACGTATTATAAAGCAGGGGATAGTTTAATTATAATATAATCCTCAATCTATTCCCCTTTAGAATTAACTTCCCTAATAGCGTTATATATATAGTTCGTTTCTAGTATATATACTACGCCTACTACTCTATCTATTAGGGCTAGGCTTTTATTTAGCTCTAGCATAAGATCGGGGGATAATAGCTACCCCCCCTTCTAACTTACCTATCCCTTTAGAAGTTTTAGGATTCTTCTATTTAGAGACTTAGTTATAGGAATAAGGGTTAGTATAGGTAACTATTTAGTTATAAGTATTAATATAGCTTTATCCTTATTTATAATACCTAGGATCTAAAGTTTAAAGTCGACTTATAATATAGGCTCTTTAATCTCTTCTACTATCTTATAGATAATATCTTCTAGGATAGCCTCTTTTACCTTATCCTTTATATAGAAAGTCTATTTATTAAACGTTATATTCTATATAATAATAACTATTTATAACGCGGGGATCTAAACCCTATATAGGTTATAGGCGTTTAGAACGTATCCTACTAAGTATTTAATATATCCCTATAGTACTACCTTAAAGTCTCTCTTATTAATTCCTCTCTCTTATTCCCTCTTAAGGTGGTATATATAGTAGCTATAGGTATATATATATCCCTAGTAAGGGCGAAGGTTATAGGTTAGGGCTACTCTATTATTAGGTTACTACTAGTAAAAGTACTAGTAGAACTATTCCTCTTTAATCTATAGTAGCGAACGCTAGTCGTAGTATTTAAGTAAGCTTATATTATAAAGCGTTATTACTACTAGTACTATCTTAGCCTATAGTTTTATAAGTAAGCTAGCTATAGTAAGTATCTTAATCGTTCGAGTTATAACTTCCTAACTAGCCTATTCCCCTCTGCTATTTAGTTCCTTTATATATAGAGGGGTTATTTTAACCTCTATTCCTTCTATATAGGTCTAATCCTTATATCCTATATAGCTTATAAGTGAAATTACTAACCTCTTAATATCTTATCTAATCTTATAAATAGAAAGTCCCTTCTATTAATATACCTATCGCTTAAAGGTATATAGAGCGAGTATAACGCTATTATAGGTTTTATTAACGCATAGAAATACAAAGAGTTAACTAGTATACTCGTCCTTAATAATAAGGAGCTATTAGTTCTAGTTAAAGCCTTCGGGGTAGTTAAAAAGATCCTATATAATTCTATAGTAAGGGCGTATTACTTTATCTTCTAACGTTTATCTTAAAATTACCTATTTAGTATATATAACTACGTAGTATTAGTACTATAAGCGCGTTAGGCTTTTAATCCTTACCCCCTAAGTAGTATATACTAGCTACTCTAGAGCCCGGGCTCACAGCACTGCGCCCTCGTCCCGCTTCCGCATGGCCTTTCCATTAACATCTTAGGCGCCAATGCCGCCGGCGTTTCCTTTTTCTGAACCAACGGACCTGCGTCTGCTGTTGACCGTTCTCCGCTTTCCACCAGGATGCTGCTCTGATTTATGCTGTTCCATACTGGCTGGGAGAATACTGTCTTGAACGCCGGACCGTGCCTTGATATCCGGTGGTGATGTATGAAGCCGTGGTCATGATCGGACATCCTGATTTATCTCCGCTCTGACATTCGACCGCTTCCATGTGCTGACAAACCTGAAATCCTTCGACGATCCCTTAGTGGTTAGCATCTCAGCCACGCAACGCGTATGGCGGCTGCTGTGCCCGTTGGGGGGGCATTACTAATTCAAATCAATGCGCCTTTGAACCTCGTCCAGCGTGATCAGTCTGATCACTCTTGCGTCTCGCAAATGCGATTTTTGTACTCAGTAGTCGTCGAGGCTCTCAGGGGCACCATTTGCGATTGGTGAAATCTGTGCTTGCGTGATGTGCTTCAGTCACGATGGACCTTGATACTGCTTCAGACCTACCGAGCTTCAGCATGATCCAGTCAGCATCGTCGATACTTTTTTGCAATATCTGCAGCAAGCCTTTCGGCCAAGGTCCGCCAGAGACACTCAAGCTTGCCCAAGTTACCCACTGATCGGCCAGCGTAGAAATTGCACTGAAAAGGCACGTCGCGTACTGCCGAAGGGCACGTAGTCGTCCCCGTGTGAGGCCAAAGCCATGTACGGAGTGCAAAGCCGCGAAAAGCAAGTGCAGTCTCCAGAATGGCTGCACTCGTTGTTTGAAAAGGGGACTCGAATGTATCTATCCTGATGACTCCTATGAAGGGGCAAGCGCGCCAACAAGAGCGCCCTTGACATCCGGTGGAACATCCTCGAGCAACCGGCATAAATGTTCTAAAGAATATGCCAAACTTTGCTGCGGACGACGGCATGTTCTGGAAAGCCATAAACATCGACATCCCGCAAACGCCCGAGAACTTGAGCGTCGAGAGCAACCCTGGTTTTTGTATTCCGAACAACATGGAAGGGAACATCGACATGGTCTCACGGGGAACTTTCCAAAATGTCGTGGCTTCGGGCATTTTCAACGACACTACGATCTCATCAATCTACCAGCTCTCATTCCCTCTCAGTCGGATTCGCGTTCATAACCCAGTGGCTGAGTGCAGCGCCAGTATCATCAGACAATCGCTCTCGTCGTATCCTGAGATGATGCTCCGCCGGTCAACTTTTCCGCCTTTTATACATCCTCGCCAGGACAAAAGCCAACTTCCAGAGCCTCTGGCTAACTGTATGGGGATCGCTGTTCTCTTTGCTTCGAGGAACGACGATACGGGCCCTTTTCTGTGGAAATCCATCCGAGACGAGCAACAAAGGTGTCTGCGAGAGGTAAATCCAACTTCCACTTGCATATCCCTCGATGGCTGACAATATTTATGAAGATGGGAAACTGGTCCAAGTATGACGTGTTTGCAGCAATGCAGGCCCAGTTGATCTACATCACGATGCGCGTCGTGGATGGCTGTGGGAAGGCCTTGCAAGATCGGGAGTACAGCACAAATCTGGTGATGGCATACAAGGTTCGAAAAGACTGATCTGCGCGACGTGCTTACCGGCGGCTAATACTTTGCAGAGCTTTTGGTCGCAACTGGTGTCGAGGGACGTGGCTTCTTGCACTCCTAACTCCGCAATCGAAGATCTGGATTGGAACGATTCGGTCCTAGAAGAGTCCCTCGCCGGGTATGTCAACGTCCGGACTAGATGATTCAACTGCTGACTCTGTTTAGAACTGCGTGCGTGTGGTTTCTCGTTGCCCAGGTTAGCTCCGTCAGGATGGGTATGTCCTGCTGCATCCTAGATGCCTGGAGTACTCTCCGATTGACTCGTCACAAGTGCTTATGGGCTGCTACGACTCCGGAAGATTGGGAGGAGGAGGCTCGGGCGTTTCAGAGGTTGCAGAGCCAAGTGAGCAGGCCTGCTGCTTTCGGTGACCTCTGTCTGTTGCAAAAGGCTTCGCATGAAAAAGATGTTTCCGACAGGCTCAATGTTTGGAATGCAGGGGCCGATAATCTCGGGGTTCTTCTGAATGTGGCGGTTAATATGATGTAATTTTCTGATTTGTTAAAGGGGCGAGAGGTAGTAGGGTCCTGTTCAACGAGATGATCATATGATGCAGAGTTCTGTGCGTAATATGCACTGAGTGCCAAGACAGTCAGGGGTGGTTCAAACCAAATCTCGGCTTCAAGTTTCTATGTAATGATCAATCTATTATCTGCTTCTAGAGTGCAAAGTACTGGTCCCACGTATCCGATCCAAGCTAGTGGCTATTCCCTCATCATTTACCAAGCAATAGTACCCTCCCTATTCGAAAACGTTCCAGTGACACCACCCGGAGCCGCCGTGGCGAGCTGGACGATTCGCTCAGCTCCCATCTCCACGGTAGTGCCGGCTTCATGGTATCCGTTCATCTTGGTCTTCACCAATCCGGGGCAAATGGCGTTGGAAACACCGCCGAACGGCTTCAAAATGCGAGCGTAGTTCACAGCAAGAATGTTGACGGCGGCTTTGCTGCATCGTACGCCTTGTAGTCAATGTTGTACGAAAAGGTGTCGGGGTTGCCCGAATATTCGAGAGATCCCATGGTGGGGAGACGAAGACGACTCGGGGGTGGTCGCTCTTCTGCAAAAGTGGGAGAGCTGCCTCCGTCAAGGCCGCAGTACCGAAAACATTGGTGTTGAAGGTCTTGGCGAAGAGATCGCGGGTCGAGGTGATGGCATCCTTGGATTGATCAATGAGGATGCCAGCGTTGTTGACGAGGACGTCGAGCCTGCCGTGGATGCTGGCAACGTGCTCTACTGCCTTGGAGATGGAGTCGTCGGAGGTGATGTCGAGTTGGACGGCAGAGACGGAGTGTCCTTCGCTCTTGAGCAAGTCAGCAAGCTTCGCGCCGTTGTCGAGGCTGCGTGATCCGATGATGACATGGAAGTCCGGGGTCTTGGCAAGTTGCCGGACGACGGCCTCGCCGATGCCTGCGTTACCTCCTGTGATGAGGGCGACAGTCATTTTTGAGATTTTCGTGTTATTTAGTTGAAAAGAGGTTATAGAGCGCTTGGTGAGGAGTGTAGTTCTGGTTGAAGAGCTTCGTTGTGGTCTGGTATAGGTGACAGTTCCGAAATGGGGTCTTGGACGTCTTCTTATCTTGATCTCCAAGTAGAGAGCTTACAAACTACCAGTGCCGTGGCATTCTGAGATTAGAAATGAGCTGCGATTATTGCGGAGACTCAGGCCAACTTCGCCGTGAAGACTTGGTCTTTGTTGAGCGCCGGCGAATTTGGGCGGTCTTAAGTGGGGCACTGCTCCGGCAGCAGCACCGGCCAAAATGGCCGGGACCGGGGGTTCTCGGTCAGCATTAGGATGGAATTGCGCCATGGATATCCAGCGAGAGTGGTTTTTAATAAGCAAAATTGAAGATTTACAGCACTAGTGCTTGTCCATGAGCTTTCTTTGATCATGTGACTGGCGGCATTCAATCGGCTCCTCAGATGAAAAGTCTAGGCAAGGCATCGTCGGATTGAGATGCCGCAATACACCCAACAGAGAGATAAGCAGTGTAGGAGTGTCCGCAAGTTTTGCGGGCTGGAAACCCTCTGGAAGAATATCTGAAGCTTAGAAACCTTGCAAACGGGACCGAGTATTGAAGCACATGTTGGCTGATGTCCAATGTGAAATACAGTAGCTTGCTGATACCAATTTTCTTCAGTGGCCCGATGACCTTTGCCGAACCTCGAAGCCTGGTAGGTTCACTGAAGCCAGATCACGAACCCTGAAGATTAAAAGGAGACGAAACTAAAACAGACTGACGAAGCCGATTCTGTCTGGTTTAAGCTTCCATCGGATGCAAGACTACTGATGATCAGACTTTCGTACATCTGTAAAGGGTCCCCTGAAGCTCGAAAATGAGCTGATGTTACACCGATGCATCGGAAAGTTGGGAACCAAGTGTCTTCTACACGAATTAATCCTTTTTTAAATAATGATGGTCAGTCTGGAGGTCCCTTCCAAAAATCATACGGCAAAAGTTTCGCTCCGTCCGCCTCGAGACCTGTGCGTTTCCATCGAGATACTAATCGAGAAGAGACACTGCCGTACTTGCCAGCATTGTATGGTGGTAGCAAGCATCAATCGTAACGGACATGCCAACGATGGACGTCACTCAACAACAGTGTTATGGCTCTCCTTCATGTCGCGGTCCGAACCAGACCCCAGTATCAGCAGCATCCACAAAAGAGTTTATTCCCACAGGAAGGCGGCCACGACGCTGCCACGTCTTGGGTTTGAAGGGGCTCAAGGAGCAGATGCGTCTGTGCCAAATTCAAATCAAGACGGGCTGGGCTGATGGGTACCCGCTGAGCGGTGATTCTCTTGTGAGCAGTGGTCGAAGACCAGACTCACCGAGCTCAGGGCATATGTACGCCGTCGGGATGACGTTCTCAAGAATTGCGGCTAGTAATAACAGCGTCTCGAGTCTTTGACAAATCTCATCATTGCCACTGATGGTGTGACACGGCACTGACAAATCTCGGGTGAAGTGAGACGTCCAACGCAGGGCCCACGTTCATTTCGAAGTGAAGTCGTCAGAGTCGCGCATTCGGCTGCAAGCACAAGCCTTTCCGTGGCAAGCCAATTTGTCAATTAGATCAGATGAACTTGGTCCTTTACTGCCGGAACTGAGTGAGCCTCCGCCTCGATTGCCCTCTCCCACAATCCTGACCAAGATGCAACGCACAGACGGGGATTTTCAGAGGACGTCGGGAGCGGTTCCGGTCAAACAAATCTCGAAATGTTTGGAAGGCATTCCTCTGGTATTTGAGAGCAGCTGCAGCCACATGAACACCGAAGGCTGCCTCGGCTTTCAGTAAGGCAGCGAATGCCCCTTCTGACTATTGGCTAGATGCCGTCCTAGCATGCAGCAGCCGGTCTTTCTTGTGTAGGCCCACCTCTATAAAGTCCAAGGGTTCCCGATGAGACTGGTTCGTGTTCGTCATCTGGATCCACCTCATTCAAGACCTTATCCAGATTGACGAAGGCCTATATCGACTGAAGCCTGAGATCGAAAAACCACAATCATGCGCGGATTCGTCGTTGTCGCTTCCGCCCTGTGCGTCAGCTATGTCTCCGCACAAGGAGCTGTCTGCTTCGACGACCTGGATTGCCTGCTTGCAGTATGTCGTGCTACCTCGAGTCTAGAGACTTTGGGAACAACTGGCTTACACTTTAATACAGGGAGGACAAAATGCGAAGTGCGTAAGGGCACAGGCTGGAGGAATCACTGGGTAGGCCAACCCACGCTCAACAGCATTCAATAAAAAAGAGCCAAAAACACTGGCTGGTGTGAAGCTTCATCGAGTAAGAGGCTGATATCTCAAATAGGACCTGCGCTGGTGGCACCGTTGCTGGTGCACCGGCCGCTGGTGCGGCTGGTGCGGCTGGTGCTGCGAAAGGCAAGGGGAAGAATGCCGCCGCGGCTGATCCCCTCGGAGCCTTACTTGGAGGTCTCACAGGAGCCAAGGCTAAGGGCAAGACTGCTGGCGCCGCCGCTCCCGCCGCTGCTGCCCCGGCTGCCAAGGCGAAGAAGGCGAAATCTCCCGCACTTGGTGCTAGGCAAGCCGCCGCTGCCCCGGCCGCTGGAGCTGCTCCAGCTGCCACTCCAGCTGCCGCTCCAGCTGCTAACCCGATCGGGTCGGTTCTTGGAAGTCTGACTGGCAAGACGAACGGCCAGCCTGCCGATGCCGCTGCTCCCGCTGGTAGCCAAGCTGCTAACCCTCTTGCTGCCCCTTTGAACACTGTTCTTGGCACCGCCGCCAACGCCGCTGGAGTCCTGACAGGCAAGGGTCAACCCGCCAACGCTGCCGCTCCTGCTGGTAGCCAAGCTGCCAACCCCCTTGCTGCCCCTTTGAACACTGTGCTTGGAGCGGCTGCAGGTGTTCTCAAGAAGAAGGGAGCCGCTACGCCTAACGCTGCTGCTCCGGCCGCCGGCGCTGCCGCCCCACCGCCCCCGGCCGCCGCCCCGGCCCCTCCCGCAGCCGCCCCTCCCGCCGCCGCACCTAAGCCACCAGCTGCTGGCAGTCCCGCTCCTCCTCCGGCCGCAGCTCCCAAGCCTGCGGCACCTTCAGCTCCTGCCGCTGCCGGCAAGCCTGCGCCCCCTCCCGCCGCTGCTCCGGCACCTGTACCTGCTGCCCCAGCTGCCGGAATGCCCGCCCCTCCACCAGCTGCTGCACCGCCTCCTCCGGCGGGAAAGCGTATGCGCGTCCGCTTTTAGAAGTTTGCGCCGTTGATATCAATTTCTTCAACTTCTCGGCGACAATGTTGGAAGCTTAGACACACTGGTGTGGAAAGCAGAGTTATGGAATGGACGTTTGAGATTGAAACCAAACCAATGAGATATGATTTCTTTATTCATACTGAATATGTCTTTGAACAATATGTGACACAATTGCAAAGAAACTGCGAATTCGCTATTAACGTGATAGACAGATCCACATACGGTTGACGCCAGAAGGATTGTTCAAAACACAGGATCGGGCTGAACAATCTACGTATTGATTAATTTATTTCGACCTCTCACCGGAAACTACAGTGGACAGAATAACGTCAATAGGACTTTGTTTGAGTCTCAACTTCGGTAACGACTGCTTGGTCAAATCAAGACAAAGGTACGTTGAGTCAGCGAAAAGAATTACAAAGCCTGGTTCAATCGCATCGACGAGTATGAGTACGTGACCGCGGTGACAGGAATCTCAATCAAGCAGATTGAAAACATATGAAACGCTGAAATTGAGGGAAGCCTCGTCCGTCATCGCCATTCAGACAGATACCCAGTATGCAGAAAAAAAGCTAAGCGACCATGCGAGACGTCATCTGCAGCAATAAACGACTGAAGAGCGGGTACTGGGCCTGTCAAGGCTATCGAACTAAGAGCCTTTGTAAGTTTCAGCCGTTTTTTTTATATGGTAACGAAAGAACATGGAGAGGCATCTATATACTGTCCAGTCCAGCTGAAGGTAAGAGTTGGGATACTCCGTACTGACTTTGTCCAGGTTAATCTATGTATTGATGAGTGTATGCGTCAGTTCTTCGGGAAGACGATCACCATGTTAAACCATGACTGCTCCAGCCTGTTTTGGAATCAGCTTTCGTTCCCGTACACTGTATCCGCCCACTCATTCGTTTAAAGCTGGTTTAGATCCCCGTTGATGACCGTAGTCGCATCGACGAGTTCCACACTGATGGTGCTACCAGCAGCTGCATGCATGGCTGCCCAGACGGTAAGGTAAACATTGTTAGATGAGTACACACCGTCCGAGGTGATGAAAGAAAGGGCTGTGAAGAGTCCGTCTCTGCATCCGGACTTGGGGATTGCCACAAACTTAACATCATCCCCGGACTATGGTCGTGCCGTCAAGGCTGGTGAGGCTGGAAGGTGCCACGAAAGCGATGTAGCGATCGCTGTCGTTGTTGACCTCGATGGCTATCGTGTAGGAAGCCCTTTTGGATTGCGACAGGGACAGAGCAAACGCTACCTGATATGGAGGACGCCTGACATTGCCTTTTGAGACGTAGAGTTTAGACGCAGGTGACTTTTGTTTTGATAACAACCTGTGAGCAGTATGGAGCCTAAAGAAACTTTGATTTAGCCTTGTGCCCAGTTTGGAACTATATGAGGATGCCCTATAAATGTATAGGTCTCAGGGTAATCGCACCCTGAACCCCAGAGTCGTATCGCTGCAACATACATATACACGACCCTATCCAATGCCACTTCCCAACGACTCAATTGACTTTGTGAGGCCGAAATATATAAAGCTGAGCGCTCAAAACTAGCATTCTGGTCCTGCAACCCTAAGACCATCGTGGACGCGGAGGACTTCCACATCTAAAAGAATGAAGTACCGTAAGAAGCACGGCGATGCCAATGAAATCTAACATATCAACTCAAAGTATAACCCAGATGCTTCAAGATCTAGCTAATATAATGTTGCTCCTATAGGTAACCGACAATTCTATGTGCAGTAAACATGCCCCATGTATCTCAAAAGGCGAGAATCCAATGCCTCGAACAGTCGTTGTCACGCTGGCCTGCATCTTTTATCACTAAAGTATTCACGACCACCAGTCCATGAAGACAGATGATCTACCAACACAGAGTTAACGTCACTGACAGTTCTCAGAAACATGGTTTCGTAGGGATGAATGCTGAAGCCAAAAAACTCGCTTTCTCGTAGCGGGTCAACGACAACAGGGGCAGCCTCCTCGCAGTAAGTTTCGGGCTTCAAGTCTCCGTGAAACGGGGCCACGAGAACGTCTACATCAAATCCGGCTGATGTGATCATACCGACAGCGCCGATTTCTGCGTGGGCTGCCGTGTGTAAACTGTCATAGCAACCACTAAGCCCGACAAGATCGTCAAGCCCACCGAAGATAGAATGCGAGCGACCTGCAGCCGAATCAAGAAGGTGTCGCATTCCGATTTTATCTGTCGTCCACATCGTTGACGGAATGTGAAACTGTGGCCAGCATTTGGCTGTGGTTCCAACTAGCTATGGGGCGCAAGATTCAGTAGCAAACTTCAAGGGGTTCAGGGTGGCCAAGAACAATCACGTAGAGCAAGAGTAGAGAGCACCACGAGTTGCGATGGCAAATCGAGAGGAGACCAAAACGTACCTTCACTTTGTCTGTGATCTTGGCCAAGAGTAGATCAGACCAACAGCTATCGCTCCAGTATGGCATCAATGGACCTCTAAGACTGGCGTTGAGCAGTATAAAGCGATCGTAATGGGTCCAGATCCCTTCCTTCCTGAGAATTTCGCCTATGCTGCCCAAGTCGGAACATGAGGTGGTCCCATTCATAATGGCGATATTGTCACTCGTTGGAATGTCGCCTGCAACGTTGGCTTCCCCAGCGATTACGAAAATGAAGTCTGCAGCATTATGAACCCCATGGCGAAGGAAATACCTGAGATTCTGTCGCGCGTCGTCGGACTCAGAGTATGAGAAGATAACCAAGTCTCGATTGGGCTTCTCTGCCAGCTCGGCCGTGGTTTCCTGTGAAGCGGATGAAAATAAGACCGGCTTTGGTGGGAATCTTTCTGGTGAGGCGATTGCCGATGGTCTCGGAGCTTCAAGCTTAGATTGTTCCGATAACAAATCTTGGTGTTCCGATACCTCGATGGCAGCGACATGTTCTGTGGGCGAGGGCGGTTGATGGAAATACTTAGCATTCCCTGACATGAAAACAAGCCAGATGGCGGCTAAGAAAACCAGGGGAATCCATCGGGGGAAGGTCGCCCCAAAGAACATTTTGATAGGAAACGTGTGGTTTTCGAACGGTGAGAAGGCGTCAAGCCACCTCTGTTGGTATTTCATGCTAAAGGCTTTATATCGAGACCAATATTTCCAAGGAGTTCGAAGCTTGGGCCGCGGCACTGGATGCCCATTCTTCCGGCATTCCATGTTATCCCTTTCTTAAGGCAGGCGCACAGAGACTGAAATGAAGGGCTGCACCACCTGGCTTACTTCTGGGACTTCGTGGAATGTGGTCCCTTGAATGTGAAAATCTGTCTGCGCACGCCATCTCGAAAGATTGCGAGGAACAATGTTAAGGAATCGTTTCGTCGATTGAAAACTTTATGCATTCATCCTGCATTATGAATTTGTTAGATTGGCTCTGTCATAAACGATAGGACTTTATCTACTACTCTGGTGCTTTGATTGCCCTGGGCAATGGGTAAATCCATCCAGACGCTGACAAAATTTGTTGATGCTGAATCCATTCACGTACGGAGCTAATGAATGGTGGACGCCAATGTTTCCCGGAGGATCGCAGAGTATCGGGTGTGCTAAGGATAGGAAGAGATTGTGAGGGAGCCTCGGAGTCATTGTCTAGAAAGCCTGCGATATAGCTTTTCTAAATAATGCAAAGAAGTCTCAGCAAAAATCGAACATGCTGTCTACATAATGTTTGGGCTTTTGTTTTGTAACATTTATTTCAGAAACAATAGTTCTCGAGTATCATCGGCTAGGCGAGGAAGGACGCCGTATGGGAATTGAGTCGCGCGTGGCGCAGGGATGTTTGCATTTCTCAACATGAAGAACGCGCGGGACCCATTCTCGTCATGCTCAAGGGATGAAAATTCGCTTTTGCCTGGTGTTTACCTATCCTCTGACAATGCTTCAAAGTGCATCTGATGCGGTGGTCGCTGGAGACTAGTTCATTACATAGCTTGGATGTGGGTGACATCTGACCATTACTTAGCACGAGGTGATCGATCGGCATGAGATCGACGGTGCGAAGATGGTGATCACTGCTGAGGCTCAGTCCCAGCGACACGGAGCATATGACCCAATCTAGGGATGAGAATCTTTACCGGAAATAGCATGCAGCATTCACCTGCGGACGTGAAATAGGGACGCACAGTCCGAGACACGACATTGACTGGATCCATCGGGCTGTGTATACAATGGATTCACAGGTCCATACCGAGCAACGAAGAGTCGAGGACAGAAACAACAATGATGACAAGAATATACAAAATTATATTGTCACTCCGCTGAGCACCGAAAATATATGGGAAAAAGCATAGTGGCCGGAATTCCTCGTTACCAAGCGGCCGGAGCCTTCCGCAAGAAGAGCCATCCCGTCACATCAGTAGAAGTGAGAGCATGAGAAGGCCGAAAGCATTTCGTGATGTTGAGGTGTTTGGTTCATGGGGACAACCAACACTGTGCATGTGTACCACCCCCATAGATAAGAATGCCAGTGCGGAAGGCGGTAGATGGAGATCATTTCCCGGAGATGTGGGGAATCAAAGGGAGGCTGGAAGCCAGGCACGGCGATGAGGTGCAATGCAATGTGTGGGCTTTTTGCAACCGCCAGGATGTGGCGGGACCAGCGCGGGGACGGAGGGCAGGGGATCGAGGCTTCGCGGAGTGATCACTGGCCATGAGATGGGTGGGACGAAGGTCGATTTAAGGAAGGTAGCATCTCGGTGACCGGCCATACCCGACACTCATAAATATAAGCTTGATTTGGCCAATCCGCTTCCCAAGAGCCGCGGTCAACATCAACAGCCAAGACCTTGGCCAAGACTTGGAGTGAAAACGATAATGAGGGTAAGTGAGCTAGCTCAGCTGTGCGTCTTGCTGGCCAATTAATGGGCCCGAATCGGCGCAAACGGCAACTCGATAACCAGGTCTTGCTTGGTTCAATCAGATGGCAGCACAAGATATGGATCAGGGCATGGAAGCCGACCCTTTCTTGGCCACTGCCACCGTCTGGGCATTTCCTGAACCATCGCCAAAAGCCGCGTTTTCTCTTGGCAACTTAAAATATGCCGGCCAACCGGCCTATCACGTCAAGCTTTGGGCTGCTGTCGTCAATTGAGGTTCGTGCGACCTTATAAAATGAGCAGGTGCAGTGAAGCCACCCATGAATCAGTTCCCTTGCAATGGAGACTTGAGCCACGAGCAATTGCACCCGGCGAAGAGACCGCCGCGATTTGATCCAGTCCGCACACCACAAAGCTATCCGCTGCAATGTACTAAACCTTCGGCCTGGTCCGTTTAAGGAAGGTTGAAAGTTGACTGGTCTTGAGTGTTGAGATACGGCCTTTTGGGTCTGGACATGTGAGGTTGGTGATGGTGGCATTTGGCACTTATATAAACCGCCTCAACATCGGCCATCAGGGTGTCTTTGCATACTCACCATCATCCCAGTCTTCTCGGTCAGGCTCTCTCCAATCAGGTCTTCGGTCTTCCTCTCAGGATGCAGTTCAAGACTTTCGTTTTCTCCGCCCTCGCGGCCGCCTCTAGCGCCCTAGCCCAGCGCTCTTGCGGCACTCCCTCTCCCTCTCAGGAGCAGATCGAGGTTGCCGAGCGCTTCCAGCTCAAGGAAGAGAACGCTCGTGTCGAGGCCAACGCCACCCGCCTGGCTCCCATCAACGTCAACATCTACTGGCACGTTGTCGCCTCCTCCCAATCTGTCAGCGGTGGGTATCTTACCCAGGCCACCCTTGACAAGCAGTTGGATGTCCTCAACGAGGCCTTCGCGCCCCACGACGTTCAGTTTGCTCAGGCCGGTGTTGACTGGACCGTCAACTCCCGATGGGCCTCTGACAGCGCCGAGTTGGCCATGAAGCGTTCGCTCCGCAAGGGCACCTACGCCGACCTGAACGTCTACTTCGTTCCCGGCACCCCCTACCTTGGATACGCCTACTTCCCCCAGACCGTCAGTCCTGGATCTACAGACTTCTACTACGATGGTGTCGCTATCCGCTCTTCTGCTGTCCCTGGAGGCAGCTTGGCTCAGTACAACCTCGGCCACACCGCTACCCACGAGATTGGTCACTGGCTTGGATGTAAGTGACTTGGAGCTCACCAAAATGGATTCAGATCACGGTGCTGACTTGCGTGCTCTTAGTGTACCACACCTTCCAGGGTTACCAGTGCGGTGGTAACGGTGACTACGTCTCTGACACCCCCTTCGAGGCCGAGGAGGCCTACAACTGCGAGATCGGCCGTGACACTTGCCCTTCCCTTGCCGGAACTGACCCTGTCACCAACTACATGGACTACTCTGACGAGTAAGTAATCTGTCGTGCCATTCGGATTTCCTTTGCTGACTTGATAATCTAGCGACTGCTTCACCCACTTCACCACTGGCCAGGAGACTCGCATGCACTCCTACTGGGACACCTACCGCGCTCAGTACCAGTAAGCGCAGACTTCTACCTCATGTGACTATCACGTGAATTTAAAGCAGGCCATGGTCTTGTAGTTGCATCCGTTTTGGATAATACTGCAGAGAGGATGAGCTCGTGACACGAGGATGAATTATGGGGATGTGAACTGTAATTAGCCTGTAGAGAATAATTACTAATTGCAAATCTGGGCCGTTCATTCCCGCACCTGATGCCGCAACAAGATATTACCGTGGCGCCGAAACCACCAACATTATGTTGCTGGAGGAGTTGCTATGGTGGTGTACTTAACACAAATGATGCTTTGACTGTGCTGATCTGTGCGACTTGGCTGGCGAATCGAGAAGGTGCATAACACAATGTTCAATCTGTTGAATGCCAGGGAAATTGGAGATGTAGACGTTAGGAAACTGTGGATGCTGTCTACAGCCGTGGACTTTCCTTTTCAAGGCTTAGACTTTACGTCCAATCAAGCTGAGACGTAGCTATAGACTGCTTGATGAATGAGACAACATGGCTAAAGATAATCAACAAGAAGGCTATATAAAGTAATCGTCGATAAAATAAAACGCTTTTGCAGCATTGCTGACTGCATAGGTCGACATCTAAGGGATAAGCAAATTGGCAGCACTGCTCAAGTTAAATTCTAGTAGAAATGCCAGACCCAGCCCAGAGTATAACTATAAATATGCTTTTCATATTATTAAACGGTTCTTTGACGATTCGAGTTTATTTAATTAATATAAATCGCTTTTCTCACGCTCAAATAAATATAGTTCTCGCCATGCTTAGCACACCCTCTCTTAACGAGGCAAAAAGATACTAAGCCCCCTATCGTAATACCTTTAGTATTACCTATTCCTAGCGTAGCATATAACTAACGTTAGCTCCGGAGCGACCTTTTTCTAGGGGATATTCCTCTAACTATAGTTATAAGTAACTACGTTATAACTACCCTCGTTATAATAGAATAAGCTCTTTAGTAACTATAAATATAGCCTTATAAGATATTTCTTAATAGTTATAAGCTTATCTCCAACTAAACCCCTAACTAATTATTTTAAAATAAGCTTTTATTAGAAAAAGTACTTATTGAAACTTCCTCTCTCTTATTTCTTCTTTCTTCCTTAATATATATTATTCTTATTACGGTTAGCTATCCAATAGTAGGGTATTCTACTAATAGAAGCTAAGGGATAACGCTTAGTAAATAGTATAGTCTTGCTAGGCTATATTACTAAATAGATCTAGGCTTAGGGAATATAGTAATTAGTTATAATCCTTAAGAAGGGTTATAGTATAAGATGAAGCTAAGGGTTATCTAAGATAATTTATAAGTCAATTACTAAAGAGCTATAGAAGTTACTCCTTAAGGTAGGCTTAAGTCTATACTATATATAAGTCCTAAAATATTCCCTTATCCTAATACTAATTACTATCTAGGTATCAATAAGCGCTTAGCGATTATTAGTAAGCGCTTAGTAGTTCTTACTAAGTATTTAGTAGTTTATACTACTTAATTAGTCTTATCTTATTATTATATTACTTATACTATAGTTCTTCTATGCTAAGTAAGGCCTATTATTCCTATATCCTCCCAAGTATAAGTATTATTTAGTCGCTAGGCGTGCCTATAGGGTAACCCTAGTCCTTTTATATCTAACGGGTTATAATATTAGGTCTCCCTCTAAATAGTCTTATCCCTAAGACTATATAAGTAGGTTATTACTCCTAAGTTAGGGAGTTATTAATTATACTTCCTAATTCTCCTATAATACCAATACTATATTAGGTCGCGTTATTAATAATCCTCTAATTTCTATACTTCGTTATTAGTATCGTTTTCTTAATATTACTAAGAATAGTTTTAAAGTTATACCCTATTATTATTATTATTCTAAAGGCCTTTATTATAAGATACTACTAGGCTCTTTAGTTTATAGGGAGTATATTACTATTAGTAGTACTTATTATTCTTTATAATATTTCGAATAATATGATCTACTAATATAGGTTCCTACTTCGTCCTATTTCTTATATATCTAGCTAAGTTATTATAATAGAGCGTTTAATAGTAGAATCTCGTTACTTAGATAATAAGGAGGAGGAAACTAAAGAATTATTTTATAAAAAAATAGAGGTACTATAAAAAGCATAGGCTAAGGTAAATAAGGTATTAGTAAAGTTAGATTATATTTATAAGGTAAAAAGAATAGTTTTTAGAAAAGGTTATAAGGAGATATCTATAGTAGTAGAGGAGGATAAAATATTAGGGGGTCCCTCTATAGAGTCCTCCCTAGTCTTTAAGGCGTAATTAGTAGGTACCTCGGGCGTATTAGACTTAGATACTATCTTAGGTACCTAGAGTCCTAGCACTCTAAACTTCTTATTAAGGGAGTCCTAGTTAGTTTCTAGCGTTCCTAAGCGAATAAGGGGGTTAGAGTCTTATAATCTATTTAATCGTAGTAGTTAGATTATTAGTTAGGGTTAGATAAGTTAAATCTAGGTTTTGTATATTTTCTTAGGTATAGGAATTACTTATAGTTTAATCGTTTATTATTTCTAATATATATAGAGTTTATTTTGTATATATTCTAGATTAATAGTTAGTTCCTATATATTATCTTTAAGTTCGGAATTACGCCGTAGCCCCTTCGCAAAAGGACTATAATAAATTCACCTAGTTTATAAGTATAATTCGGGAAATACTATATAGGTATTTTAGCCTATACCCTCTACTAGTTAAGGAAAATAATAGAAGAACCCTATACGTTCCTACTACTTATAAGCAAACCCTCTAAATATTATAAAGTTAGATATGCGCTATACTAGGGCTAATTATATCAGAGCCGAACGGGCTACTAATACTCTTATAGCCTAGAAACACCCTCGCTAAACCTTCTAGCAAGGTGCTATAAAAGCCACTATATAAGATAACTCCTTAACCTAAAAGGTCGACCTTCTAGCAAGGTACTAAAGGTAAAAGCTATTATATAAGATAACTCCTTAACCTAAAAGGTTAACCTTTTAGTAAGGTAAACGCTACTATATAAGAGGTAATTCCTTAACTAAAGAGGTTTTTCCTAAGAGGTTCTTATAGCTAGAAGCATAAGAAGCTCTGCTATAAGTAGGGCCTTATACCTCTCCCTCTTCCTTATCCTTATCCCTTAACTATATTAATACTAGACCCTATATATAAATATACTAAGCTAAAGCGAGGTATACCCTTTAGTATAAATAATATAGAGGGGGTTACTAGAGAGTTTAGCCTTAATATAATTAATAAAACCCGCTCTTTTATTAACTACTCTACTATATATAGAGAGCGTATTATTAATATAGCCCTTAAGAGGGCTTACCTTAATACCCCTATAGGGGACTCTATAAGGTGCAATAGGATTAGAGCTAAGTAAATAAACTTAGTAATAGAAGTTTAGTAGGTTATTATATACCCTATAGAGTAGCCCTTCTTCGAGCAGGTCCTCTATATTACTAAGGTAGAGGTAGCCTAGGTAGCCTAGGCGAACGTCGGTAAGTATAGCTTATGCTAAATAGAGAGAGCGTTGCTAACGATAGCATAGCTACGAAGGCGTTAGCTAACCTAATTAAATAAGAGGATAAAGATAGTAATAACTAGCGGACGAAGTAGTAATAGAGGCGGTATTAGTAGCGCGGGTAGTATACGAGAGGATAAGTTAATAGTTTCGTAGTTTAAATAATTAAAAACCACGTTATTATTAATATAAAGTTAAAGATCATGAGGCTATCTAGTATAATAGGTACGTATAAGTGCGGCTATAGTTAGGAAAGGATCACGTGACTAAAGGCTATATATTGTTAGGAGGCGCGGAGTTAGAAGGTCTATTGCACTTAAGCAGGTAAAATCACTATGCAGTGGCTAGAGGCTATATATTATCTTTATATCTATATCCTTACTACTTAATAAGGTATTATATCTTATTCTTATCTTTAATATAATTAATAATTTATTTAACTTTATATTCTAGTTTATTTAATTCTACAAAAATTAGGTTATTTAGTTAAGATCCTGATTAATACCGAACGCGCTTAGCGCGGTTACCCCGCTTAAGGGCGCCTAACGCGTTAACGCTTATAAAAGGGCTTATTATTCTTAAGGAGAAAACCTTCGATATTTGTATGAATTTTACCTATATCTTTTCACTTACTACGTGGACCGTATTAATTAGTAGTATAACCTTAACGGTTAGCTATATCCCCTTATAACTAAGGATATCCCTTATAATTAAGGAAGGCACTTAACTATATAAATAGCTAACCCCGTTAAGTTTATATAAAGTAGTATCATAGTAGTTAATACCTATAGGTATTATATATTATTTAAAGCCTCTAAACTCCCTCTTTCCCTTAACTAGGAAATATTAATAAGAGATATTAACCCTTTATTAATTCCCTTAACTAAGAGATATCCCTAAGAGATATTAAACCTTAAAGATTTCCTTAACTAAGGAATATCCTAAAGAGATAATAAACCTCTCTAATAATAATACCCTATAAGCTACTTTCTAATTATAAGGTTAAAAAAGGTCTTAAGTCTAACCTTCTAGAACCTATTAACTATTTAACTATTATAAACTTCGTAATAGCGCTTAAGTAATACCTAAATAAGTTCTATACGCTATTTACTTAGACTAAGTATACCCTTCTTAGGTTAGCTATAAAGGTAGGTATTATAGCTATTACTCGCGAGAACTTTAATTAACATTTAGCAAACTACTATAGATATATTTAAAAGTTATTACTATATAGGGAAGTATATAAGACCGCTTAATACGTTTAAGGTAAGGTCCTATAGGTATAGATAACTAACCTATAACTATTTACTAATACTATTAGGTAGTAGTATTACCTTAACCTCCCTTACTATAATTAATATTATAAGATAGAGACTAAATAGGGCTAGACGCTAGACCTAACGCTCCCCTTTAAAGAGGATAAAGAGAGGGGAGGCTATAAGACCCTAAGAGCTAAAGTTATAAATAAGCTAGATATCCTAAAACCTATATCTAAACTTTATATAATAATAATTCCTAAAGCTTTTATAATACTCCTATTAACTCTAGAGGAATATTATAAGTTTAGACGAAGTTTTATAAATAGTTTATAACTCCTACCTCTTAAACCTATATTAAAGGATATAATTACTATATTAATACTAGAGCTAAGCCTAAATATATTCTATATATTATTTAAATAAAGTAAAAATATATTAAGCGCTTTATTCCTAACCTAAGGCAAAGGGCTAAGTAGCCCTCTCGCGCCTAAGCTAAGTAACTTATAAGGTTACCCTAGCGCTTATAGCTAGGGTAAGTAATATAGTAAGATAGGCCCCTAGGAACTAGAAGCTAGACTATTAAACCTTAATAAAAGCAAAGCATATAATTAGGATATATAGAGGACGCTCCTCTATTATTACTACTACTTACGCTGCCTAGAGATCCTAATAATAGAGGGGATAATAGTAACCTAGAGGGCTAAAATAGTAGAGGAGGTAGCCCTAGCTATAGTAGTAGTAATAGCTAAGGTAATTAATACCCTTAACTACTAGCTAGGCTAAGAGATACTATTAAACTGTTATCTAACTCTAATAGGATCTTAGTTAGCTATAACTTTCTTATATTCCTTCTCTCTATAAATAAAGAAGGGGTAGCATGGGTAATAGCTAGTATATTAGTTATAGAAACTAGGTATAATACTCCTCGTTTTAAGACTAATATAATTAGGTTATTCGATCCGCCTCTATATAACGACGAGGTTAATAATATATATATTGATAGTAATTTAAAAACTATCTACTAAAACGTATATCGTTTTATTAATACTATTAATAGCTATATTAAGTCGGACGATAGGAACCTAGCTATAGCTACCCTTAACCTATATTAAACCTTATTAAGGTATACCTCGGACTAGTACTATATTAATCTAATGTTTAATAAGAAAGCGGAACTTAAGTACCCTAGCTATAGATTAAACTATTAGAAAGAGTTATTACTTAAACGTTTTTATTTACTCTATGAAATTACTAAAGCATATTTAACTAAGGAGAGGTATACTCTATGCGATATATATAATTAATATAAGATTTAATACTAGATAACTAAGGTCGCTTAGCTTTATAAGGATACTAAAGAGAGCGAATCTAAGGTATTAATTATTATATATAATAAGATAAATATAGAACTAGCTATTAGTATTCCTTAGCTAACTAGTAATACGAACTATAATAAGTTTTTCATAAGCTTAAAGAAGATAGTCCCTAGCTAGTATTAAATAGTTACTAAAGGATCCTAGTAAGTATTAGTCTAACTATTTATTAAGACGACCTATATAGGAACTATAGTAACGCGATTATCCCTAAAAGAGACCTTAAAAATAGGCTCCACTACTACTACTCGTTACCTATACTATATAAACCTAAAGGAGACTATACCTAATCTATTACTATTAAGACCTATAAAGCAAGCTACTAATATTACTACTAAAACCTTATTAAGCTCCTGTTATAAGGAAATTTAGTTTAACTAATAATAAAGGCTTAAATACTAATATAAATAGCTTAGTTAATACGTTTAGTATTCTTAACTACCTAGTTACCCTTTAGTATATATAATAAAGGGGACTAGTTATAAGTAAGCAGAAGAGGAAGTATATACTTCGTTAGATAAGGGCGACTTTAACTATATCTAGTATATTAAGGCTAGCGAGGATTTAGATTTATATAAAGAAGACTTAGTTATTAATACTAATAATAATAGTAACTAGGAGTAATAAGAAGACGATCCCGAGCATATTAACCTAGTTACTTAACCCGCTTATTACTATAAATACCCTCTAGGTTATATCCCTAGATATAAGGATAAGTACCCCGTTTTTAATATTAACTTATTTTAAAATTCGCTCCTTAAGGATCCTGGAATCTGCTCTTATGAAATATACCTTAATAACGCTAAGCTATATGCTAACTTCAAGGGTATTCTCTTATATTAGACCCTTCTATCCCCTTAGCTACATATTATACTTATTAGCCCTATTAAGCTATAGCAATATATAGTTATACGTTTATGCCGCTATATATATACTAAGATTATTATCCGAGGCTATTATAACGGACCGCTAGTTATAGTTTATATTAATACTAGCGCAGACCGCTTAGTTATAAGTAAAGCCTGCTTATAATAGTTCTATACCCTCTTTAGAGAACCTAAGGTATTTAAGCTCTAAGGTATTAGAAGTCTTAAGACTATCGCTTAGGTAACCTTCTTAATTCTTATATAAGGATAATAACCTAATAGATATATAATAACTACTAAGCTCTATATAGGTATAAAGCTTATCCCTTATTTAGATACTAGCTTACTTATAGGGGAAGACTTTAATATACCTAATAGGCTTAATATCCTAAACTTAGAATCGTACGTCCGGATTATATCGTATAATAATATTCGAATTCCTTCTTAGATCTATTCAAAGGTCCCTTTAAAAGTCTATAATATATACGCTATTAGAAGCATAACTATCGCGCTATATAATCGCTCTGCTATATAAATTAATATACTATTATTAAAATAGAGTCCCTTCTATTTAGCCTAAAGTAGGAAGGGTGTATATATATATATAGGTAATTTACTACTCGTTCCTATTATTAATAATACTCCTTACTTATTAAAGATTAAACGAGGTACTAAACTTAGTACCCTAGCGCCCTTTAAGTCTAATAGATACCTTAAGCTAAAGACTTATAATTAACTTTAAATAGCCTTTTTAAGATTATTATATAAGGATCTAATATATTATGCTATTTTTAACCTTTTAGATCGCAAGCTCGTAATACTTATTTAGTTACTAGAACTATTAGGTAATAAATAAGTAGAGACCTCTAGCCTAACTAATAAGGAAACGTTCGCTAACTAAGGTATAATAAAGGATAGTATAAGGCTGAATTATAGAGATATCTATAAGGGAAATATTAACCTAAATAGCAAGATAGGTATAACTAAGCCTAAAAACTTACTAGTAGTTATTACTAAGGAAGGTATATATATCTATAACTAAGATACTAAAGCTATTTAACGCCTTAAAGAGGTTATATCGCGTTACCTTACTATCTAGAAGGACTAAGGACTAATTAACCTTCTAGAAGATTAATACTTTAAGGTCGAACTTATTAAAGGATAGTAGAATATAAATATTAGATAACGACCTTATCCTATTAGTAAAGAGGGGTCCTCTCGCGCACTACCCGCGCCGCTAATACCGCCTCCATCACCGCTTCGTCCGCTAGAAGTCGTTACTGTCTTTACTATGCCGTTATTAGCAACGCTCTATCTATGTTAAAGCAGTCGGCGCAAGCCGTACTCACCGACGTTCAAGCCTTAATAGGCCTGGGCTGCCTAGGCTGCCTCTGCCTTAGTAATATAGAGGACCTACTAGAAGAAGGGCTACTCTATAGGGTATATAATAACCCGCTAAACTTCTACTACTAAGTTTACTTACTTAGCTCTAATACTATTATACCTTATAGAGTCCCCTATAGGGGTATTAAAGTAAGCCCTCTTAAGGGCTATATTAATAATACGCTCTCTATATATAGTAGAGTAGTTAATAAAGGAGCGGGTTTTATTAATTATATTAAGGCTAAACTCTCTAGTAACCCCCTCTATATTATTTATACTAAAGGGCGTGCCTTACTTAGGGTTAGCGTATTTATATATAGGGTCTAGTGCTAATATAGTTAAGGGATAAGAATAAGGAAGTGGGAGAGGCATAAGGCCCTGCTTAGCTTCTTATACTTCTAGCTATGAGAACCTCTTAGGAAAGACCTCTTTAGTTAAGGAGTTACCTCTTATATAGTAGCGTTTACCTTGCTAGAAGGTCGACCTTTTAGGTTAAGGAGTTATCTCGTATAGTGGCTTTTCTAGGCCACGAGAGCCTTAGGAGCCCGTTCGGCTCTGATATAATTAGCCCTAGTATAGCGCGCGTCCGACTTTATAATATTTAGAGGGTTTGCTTATAAGTAGTAGGAGTATATAAGGTTCCTATATTATTTTCCTTAACTAGTAGAGGGTATAGGGTAAAATATATATATAGTATTTCCTAAATTATACTTATAAACTAGGTGAATTTGTTATAGTCTTTTTGCGAAGGGGCTGCGGCGTAATTCCGAACTCAATTAGTAAAGAGGATAAGAAACTTATTAACAAAACTCTAAACGAGCTCTACGCTTAAAACTATATAAAATAGGGTAACTCTAGACCTATACTATTCGGAGCCCCTATATTCGCTTTATAGTAAATTATAGATAGTAAGCGTAAAGGTTAGATAGTTATAGACCTATATGCTCTTAATAAAGCTATAATCCTTAATATATACCTTATGCCACTATAGTAAGATATTATTAAACGCCTTCGTAATAAACTATAGATTACTATAATTAATACCTAATCCTTCTTCTATTAATTTCTCGTTAAGAAGGAATATTAAGATCGATTTACTATAATTAGCTACTAGGGATAAGAACGCTTAAAAGTAGTACTTATAGGATTTTATAATTCGCCTGCTTATACTTAATACGTTATAGATTATAAGGGGTTAGACCTAAGTTTATTTAATAGGAGGTTACTATAATACTATTTATCTAAGCTAAAGAGGAAAAGGGGAAGTTTTCCTCTCTAGTAGTGATTTCGCTAGTCTATAGGGAATAACTAGGTAGGCCCTAGGTAAGCCCTAGGTAGCTCCTTAAGGTAATAAACCTAGGTAGAAGCCTAGGTAGGCTTAACCTAGGCGTAGCTTATAATATAGATAGGCTCCTATAACTATATAAGGAATATACTTATATATTTATTAATAATATTATTATCGCCTTAAAAAACCTTAATACCTACCTTAAGCACCTTAATATAATTCTTAAACTCTTTACTAATATTGGACTCTTACTTTTAGTAAAGAGGTCGTTCGTTAGATACCCTTCTATTAAGCTACTCGGCTTTACTATTAATATATTTAGACTATTAAATACTTAAGATTATATTTCCTCGCGCCTCCGCCCCTGCTTAACTACCTTCTATTACGCTATATATATCTCCTTTATATACTACCCTAATTCACTATTATTAGCTATAATTAGTAGTAGCTAGGGCTCTATACTTATCTATATAGGTAAGGGGTCCTCTAGCACCCTCTAGAGGAGGTCTATATACAACCTTAGGTAGATATTACTAGGCAGGTCTAGCGTAATAATATATAAGCTTAGAACTCTAACTATAGTATACTTATAGTATAACTATAATAGCTTCTTACTAGGCCTAGGGCTCTTATAGTTAGCTATTAAAAGCTAAACCTTATTACTTACTTAGTACTCCTCTATAGGCGTCCTATACTAGTTCGTATTCTCCTCGCTATACTATTAGGTAGCTATAATACTTACTTAGACGAAGTCTACTACCTCCTATAGTCTTATTACTAGGAGGGTAGCTACTATATCCCTAGAAGGGGCCTCCTCTATTATATTATTTACTATAAGTATAGGGTTAGTATAGTACTTATATTCTAAGAAGAATAGTAAGAGCCTAGTTATACTACTAACCCTATTATAGAGCGCTAGCTAGGTAGTAGGTAGGAGCTACCCCTAGTTATCCTATACCTAGGTTATAAATACCTATAAAATAGCTTATATCTCCTAGTTCTACCTCTTAGTATTACTATTAGTTTATAAGTAGTATATAGTGCTTAATAGCCTCCTTATATTAATAAGGTAATAGAATTTAGCTTAGAAGTAGCTTACTTAGTTAGACCCTCGATTACTAATAATACTATATAGGAACCTATAGAACTAGAAGTAGGAGGCAAGGAACTAGTAGGTATAAGCTTCCGCCTCTATAATACCTATCTCCTCTAATATTACTAACTTACCTAGCCTATTTACTATAACCTATAAGTATTAGCTAGCGTTATCCTTTATAAGTAGTAAGTTTAAAATAAAGTCTATTAAGAGGTCTAAGTATAACTAGGTAGGTATTAGTAGGGGCTTTAGGAAGCCCCTCTTAGCTTACTTCTAGATATATATCCCTCTATAGATATTATAATTCCGTATAAATCTCCGTACTATTTATAATTATCCTAGCTAATAGAACTACTAGCTTACTATCTCTAGCGTGCTATTATAGCCTAGGTAAGTAGTTATACTTAAGTCGTAGCTCTATTAAATAATCTTTATATAGAGCTCCCTTAGTAAGTTATTATTACCCTCCCTACTAGGTACTTATAGCCTCCCCCTAAATATTAGTCTCCTCTAACTATTAATATTATACTTACTAATTTAAATCTTAGCTTTTATATCTAGTAGGAAGCTCTAAAGCTAGTAAGTAACTATATAGTATATAGCTTTATATATTATATCCTTTTTAATAGTTTCTAGCTATAGCGCCTATAGTTTAGGGTTACTATTAAAGACTATAATATCTAGGTTATTAGTATAGCCCTTCTAACTTCTCCTTACTAGGGGGCTAACTATAGGGTCCCTATAGGGGTAAGCGCGGTCTAGTATTAGCTATAAGACCCTCCCCTACTTCTACTTATTATCCTATCCTTATAGTATATCCTACTCTCTCTAAGAGAGGGTATTAGGGGCTACTATTTCCTTATTAGAGTAGTATTTAATAGTAAAATTATACTAGGATAGCTCCTCTACTTACTAGCTCTAGTGCTCTATAAGGTGCTATTTCTTTATAAAGTATTAAAGCCCGTAGTAGTTAATTAGGACCTTAAAGGTAGTTATATTATATAGCTCCGCCCTCTATATATATAGATAAGAAAGGATTACTAGGAGCTCCTTATTATGAATAGGGTAGTTATACTCTATAAGCGAGAGCGTCTATAAGTAGAACGCTATAGGATACTAAGTACCCTCTAGGTTAACTTATAAGAGCACCCCTCCTAATATAAATCCTAAATAATTAGTTTTAATTATAGTTTTATCTTCTAGATTAAACTAGGAGAGTACTAGCTAGGTATTAAAAAGCTACTTAAGCTATAAGAAGGCTTATTCTTAATTATCTCCCTATTAGAACGTTATATTCTTCCTAATAAGTAGTATAAGTAGTCTAATAATATCCTTATATTCTAATATAAATATATTCTAATTATTTATAAGCCCTAGGAAGCCCTAGAACCCCTTTAGGGAGGTAGGGGGTAACTACTTAGTAATTACTTAGAGTTTCTTAAGGTTATAGGAGAGACCCTCTCCCGCTATTATAATAAACCCTATATACTTAACCCTCTTAACTAAGAACTCGTATTTTATAAAGTTAAGGTTTAAGCTTATATCTACTAGCCTCTAGAGGACCTCGTAGACCTTCTTCTCGTAGTCTTCCCTCGTTTGATTAGAGTAAATTAATATATTATTTATATAAATAATAATAAAATTATTAAGGAAGTCCTATAGGGTATTATTAATATATTAGTAGGAGCTAGTAGGGGCGCTAGTTAGGCTAAATAGGTAAAATATTTACTTAAATAACTTATATTAGGTATAGAATATAGTTCTTTCCTAGTACTCCTCTACTACTAGAAAAGGGCTAGAACCGAAGGGAACTAGAAAGATAATAAACAATATAGCTCTACCTATAAATGGGTAAGAATACTAAGAGTAGGCTTAAAAGATATATAGAATAATTCGTAGATCTAATTAAAAGAGATTATCTTAATCGGGCGTAGATTCGCTAAGAAATTACTAAAAGACGAGGTATAGGGTTATTAAGGTACTAATAGTAATAATAATAATACTATCCTTTACTCCGCTATATTCCTCTCCTCTACGCTCTACTCTATAGTCTCCTTATAATAGGTTTATATACTAAGGGAGTTTTATAAAAGTTATATAGCTAAGTCTATCCTATCCTATCCTAATTATCCCCTTAAGACTCTTTATAATATTATAAAAGAGAGTCTTAAAAAGTAAATAAAACTACTTTATAGAAATAGTAAATATACTCTATTTATAGATCTAATTTATTAATAATATCTTCTAAGTAGGCGATCTTATAATTAAGAAGGTCCCTTAGGTTTAACTATCTTCTACTATAGGTTATATCTTAATAATAGTCTTACTACTTCTTCCTTTTTATTATACTCCTTATCCTACTCTAATCCTTAGTATAGCTAAAGCTACCCGCCTTATCGCGCTAGGCGTGAGAACTTATAATAATACGCTCCCTTAGGCGTATTCTACTCGATCTAATCCTACTAGTTAACCCTCTACTAGATATAGTCTATATAGCTATAGTTATACTTATTAAAAGGACTAGGTCTCTTAGGATATAATAATATATCTATAAGTATAGTTCTTAGGTATAGCTTAATAGTTATACTATAGCTTAGCGTCTATAAGACCTATAACTAAAGCTAATATCTAAGGTATTTAAGCTTATTATCTAGTAGTTTAAATAAAGTAGACCTAAATAATACTAATAATTTATAAATAGGTTAAGGAATATCTACTATAGGAGATAGCATAACGTTATTATTATTTCTAAAGTCTATTATATTATTATCTATAAATAAAGGAGTAGGAGGGTATAAAGAGAAGAAAGGTACTTTCTTAAAGTCTTCTTAGCTTAATAGGGTATCTTATATAGCTATATTATTATTAATACTTAAGTTATAGAACTCTATAGTAATTATAAATATATATCGAGTAACTAAGGGGATTTTAGAGTTAGAGAATAATATATTATTACTTAAGGTTATACTACTAAACTATAGAGATAGTAATCCTTCTTAAATTAGAGCTCTAGCTTATTTAATATATTAGAGACTATATATAAATCTATCCCTCTACTAAACTAAGTTAACTATATAGGTATTAATTAATAGGAGCTTTTGGTATTATAGAGGGGCTCCTCTCTTATAATACTATATATTAAGGTCCTATATAGCCTTAATAAAGCGCTAATTGCTATTCTAGTCCTATATAGAGATATAATAGAAGGAATAGCTAGTTAACTAATTTATAAAAATCGCAGCCTAGTAATAATTACTATAGTTTAGTAGAACGAAAGCCCTAGTAGTATCCTAGAGATCCTTTACCTCTTCTCTTTTAAGCTCTATAGAAGCCTTATTAATTTCTTTCCTAGGTTACTAGGCTAGCTTATAGATTAGGGTATAGATATTACGAGGGTAGCCCTTTATTATAAATATAAAAAGGGCTATAACCTCTAAATTATTTAATTCCTCTTATCTTATTAGCTCTCCTTATATATTATAAAGGTCTAATAAATATTCTACCTAGGCTAAAGTTATAATAGATAACCCTCTACTATACTAGGTTATTAAGTAATTCGTAGATTCTTAGTTCTATTATATATACTATAGGACTACTAGTATATACTCGTCTCTATTTAGTATAGGGTTCCCTTTAGGTCTTATAGTATTAAATCCCGCTAGGGTATTAGTAGGGCTAAATATAATATCTCTCGGGGTAGTAGGGGCTAAGTAAGGCGATATAAAGAGTTTTATAGACCTAGGGTAGTTAAAATACTTTATAAAGTTAGCTAGTTACTATAGGTTATAATCCCTTTTCTACTTCTTATAGTTATTCCTTCTTTCTATATTCTAGATATTTAGTTCTTTTAATAATCCTTCCTCTCTATTTAACTCTTCTAGATTAGTAAGAACTATTAGATTAGTCTATAAATTAGTATCTATAGGTACTAGCAGGTTAATATCTATTTTATCTAAAGAGGAAACCTCTAGGTTTATAAATCGAGGGGTATACTTAGCTATCTAACGTTTAATATCTTCTTAAGCTATCCTTTTCCTAATATCTTTATTTCTTAATTTAAAGTATTAATTGCGTAGAATTCTATCTATGCTTAGTTAGGTCTAGCTTCTTTTAGGAGGTATTTTATTAGTAAAAGCCTTTAATAAATAATTAATCTAAGCTTAATACCTTATCTTAATAGGCTACTTTAGAGGTACTAGGCTTCTAATATATATAAAAGACCTAAGCTAATTAATAAAATAGAGACTAGAGGCCTATAGTAGAGGGTCTATATATTAAAGTTCTACTAGGTATAGTTATCTTATTAAAACTTCCTTAGCTTTATATCTTAGTAGAAAGCTCCTAGTAATAAATATTAGAGTCTATAGTTATCCTTTAGCTCCTCTCCTTAACTACTAATTATTATAAAACTAGTTTCTCCCGTCTTATAAGTTAGTTAGTAGACCTATAATAACTACCTTAGTAAACTTAGGCGCTTATAGATAAATAAGGAGTATATTAGGGGACTTAGCTTTAATTTAAGTAATTATAATATCTCTTATATCTCTATCTTTAAAATTATCCTCTATACCTCTAACTATCTTATAGCGGAGTAGTTAGCTAGGCTTAGTAGGCCTTATAATATAGCGAGTAACTACTAAGATATCCTTAGTATATATCGGAGTTACTATTTTAAGTATACTAATAATATTAAATATACTAGTTATAACTCGCTATAAGTACGAGGGGCGAATTATCTCCTCTACTACTTCTAAGGTCTTATTCTAATATTTAATAAAGATATATTTTAATACTACGTTAAAAGGGTCTATCTAACCAAGGATATTATCTATCCTAAGTAGAGAGCGCGTATTATATTTAATTAGCTAAGGCTAGTAACTAAGCTTATTAAGAGGTCTAAAGCCTAGGATATCTCTATTATTATATCCCTATACCTAAAACCTTCTTATACTTAGTTTATTAAGTATAGGCTCTATTAAAAGTTTAATTTTAAGGATAGGAAGGTTTAAGGATCTTAACTCCTAGATCTATATATCTAACGCTTTATTATTATAAAAAATAACTTTCCCTATTATAATATATTAGGAGAAAAGTTAATAAGGGGAAAGCTCGAGTAATTTATAGACTAAAGAGCTAAATAAAAGTAATATTTAAAGAAAAGGAGGAGCTATAGTATAGTAATTAATATTATATAATTAGTAAATAAATTAAGTTTAAAAGTAAATAATATATATAAGGGGAAGAGAGAGAAACTAGAGGGCTTAAAGGGTAAGGAGTATATTTTTATATCTACTAATTACTTTAATAATATGGTAATTTATTAGTAGCCTATAGAAGGAATAATTAACTCTCCTCCCTTACCCTCCTTAGCCTTAATAAAGTAAAACGAACTTAGGATAAAAAATCTATAATAAATAGAATAATAAATTAGGGCGGTTATATATAGGGAAAGAATAAAGGAAATAATAGTTAGTAATAGCTATTAAAACGAGTAGCCTAGTTATAAATTAAATAAATATTCTCCTCTATCCTCTATTATTAACTTCTCCCCCCTATAATTACTACTTTTAGCTAGCTATTTTAATCTTTATTTAACCCCTTTACTCTTTCTCTCTTATATC
>JAVHLU010000884.1:0-43759 GCA_036785755.1 Colletotrichum ledebouriae
TTTATTAATAAGTTACTTATAGGCCTAGTTAATATTATTTATATTATATATTTAGATAATATATTAATTTTTACTAATAATATAGACTCCTATATAGAGGCTATAAGATAGGTACTTACCTAGTTAGAAGCTAATAGCCTCTATATAAACCCTAATAAGTATATATTTTATAAGGAGGAGATTAAATTCCTTAGGTTTATAGTCTTCATAAACGGAGTTACTATATAATATAAGAGGGTCTGGGTAATAGCTAAGTAGCTAGTACCTATTATAATATAAGAGATTTAGTAGTTTCTAGGATTTATAGGGTTCTATAAGAGATTTATTAAGAACTACTCTAAGATTTATAGCCTATTTACTAACTAACTTATTAATATAGCTAAGGGATAGCTAGTAATAACTAGGGAGGTACTAGTTACTTTCTACTAGCTCCGCGCTTTATTTATAGAAGCGCCTATATTATACTACTTTAATCCTATACTTCTAATTTAAGTTAAAACTAATATCTTAGACTTTATAATAGGGGTAATACTAAGCTAGCTAGAGGGGGATATATAGAGACTAGTAGTATTTATATCTTAGAAGCTTAAGGGCGCGTAATTACGTTATAGTATACTAGAGGTAGAGCTACTAGCTATTAGGGAGGTAGTAGTAAGGTAGTAATACTACTTGCTTTACTCCTAGTATTATATCCGATTTATTACTAACTACCTAGGTTATTAATACCTCGCTAATAAAAAGATACTTAGTAGCTACTAGGCTTAGCTATTATAGGACCTATTAATATTTAACTTTAAAATTAAATACTAGCTAGGTTATTATAACCTAGCTAATAGTCTATTATAGAGACCTAACTATACCCTAGAAGATATAGAAATTAATAAAGCTAGGGACTCGCTCCTATAAGACTTCTTATAATATTTTAATAATACTACTATCTAGAGGGTAAGTGCTAAGTAATAACGAGGCGCCTAACTACTAAATACCTCGCTAGAATAACTTATACCCTCGCTCTAGGAATAAGTTAAGGAAGCCTAATAAAAAGACTCTTTTTATATTAATAAGGAGTAGGAATAACGAGGTATAAAGTAGTTATTAGATAACTCTAGTATCCTAAGATATGAAGAGGGCTTATATATCCCTAATAACTACTTACTTTAGAATAAAGTCCTTAGAGTATTTTATAATAAACTATTTAGAGGTTACTATGGTGTTATTAAACTACTAAAGAAGATTAGAAAATCGTTTTTCTAGAACGCGTAGAAGACTAATATAAAGGAATATATTAGGATATATATAACGTGCTAGTATATAAAACTAAGATACTACCTCCTATATAGCAAACCCGCGCCCCTATTAGTACCTACTAGGCCCTTTAAGTAAATATTAATTAACTTTATTACTAAATTCCTATTATTGCTCACGACTAAAAATAAGCCTTATAATAGTATTCTTATCGTTATTAATCGATTTATAAAAGTCCTTATATATCCCTACTAGGGAGTTACTTACTACTAATAGGTTAGCTATACTACTAACTAAATATATCTTCCTTACATTCAGGCTCCTGAAAGCTATTATATCTAATTAGGGATCGCTATTTACTAGTAACTTCTAGTCTAAAGTATACTACCTACTAGTTATTAAGAGGAAGATTAGTACTACTTTCTATTCCTAAACCGATAGCTAAATAGAACGCTAGAACTAGAGTATTAAGCACTTTTTAAGGACTTTCTATTATATTAACTAGGACCACTAGTTAATATAGCTTAACCTAGCCTAATTTATTTATAATAACTCCTACTATAAAGCTACGAAGATATTACCTATTAAACTACTAATAGGATATTCCTCTCATAGACCTAACGATATTAAACCTTAGTTAAAGGTTTTAGTCCTAGTAGTATATAAGAGAATCTATAGCTTACTTATATAGAGGTTAGCTATTACTAACTTACTTTAGAAGTATAATAAAATATATAATAAGTTCTATAATTAGAAGAGGACCCCTATTATTTTCGCTATAAGAGACCTTATCCTACTTTTAACTAAAAATATTAGGTAGAGGTAGCCCTCGTATAAACTTTCTAATAAATATTTAGGCCTATTTAGGATCTAATAGGTAATTAATAGGGGATAGGTATATAAGCTATAGGTAGATAAAAAATACTAAATCTATAATATATTCGCGCCCACGCAATTAGAACCCTTTTTTTAGCTTAGCCGTTTTACTACGAGATATCCCAATTAATAATAACGATAATATCTATACAGTAAACTATATTATTACTTATAGGGGCCCTAGATATAACGATTAGTACCTTATTAAATAGAAGGGCTATAGCGAACTAGATAATTTATAGGAGCTATAATATAACCTATTAATAGACTTATAAAGTAATTATAAAGCCTAGGTATAAGTAAAAGCATTATAATTACTATTGAGCTCGGAATTACGCCGCAGCCCCTTCGCAAAAAGACTATAATAAATTCACCTAGTTCGTAGGTATAATTTGGGAAATACTATATAAGTATTTTAACCTATACCCTCTACTAGTTAAGAAAAATAATATAAGAACCCTATATATTCCTACTACTAGCAAGCAAAGCCTCTAAATATTATAAAGTCGGACGCGCGCCCCACTAGGGCTAATTATATCGGAGCTAAACGTGCTACTAAGGCTCTTATAGTAACGCCCTCGCTAAACCTTCTAGTAAGGTACTACGAAAGCTGCTATATAAGATAACTCCTTACCCTAAAAGGTTTACTAAAGGTACTATAAATACTACTATATAAGAGGTAACTCCTTAACTAGAGAGGTCTTTCCTAAGAGGTTCTTATAGCTAGAAGTATAAGAAGCTCTATTACTATAAGTAGGGCCGTATACCTCTCCCTTATCCTTATCCTTATCTAACCTATAATAAATCCTTAACTATATTAGCACTAGACCCTGTATATAAATACGCTAAGCCTGAGTAAGGCACGCCCTTTAGTATAAATAATATAGAGGGGATCGCTAGAGAGTTTAGCCTTAATATAATTATTAAAACCCGCTCTTTTTTTAACTACTCCGCTATATATAGAGAGCGTATTATTAATAAAGCCCTTAAGAGGGCTTAATTTAATACCCCTATAGGGAACTCTATAAGGCGCGATAGTATTAGAGCTAAGTAAGTAAACTTAGTAGTAGAAGTTTAGTAGGTTATTATATACCCTATAGAGTAGCCCTTCTTCGAGCAGGTCCTCTATATTACTAAGGCAGAGGTAGCCTAGGTAGCCTAGGCCTATTAGGGCTTAAACGTTAGTAAGTATAGCTTATACTAAATAGAGAGAGCGTTACTAATAATAATATAGTAAAGATAGTAATAACTTCTAGCGGATAAAGCGGTAATAGAGGCGGTATTTAATAGTAGTATAGGTAGTATATAAGAGGAAAAGTTAATAGTTTTATAGTCTATTAATAATTAAAAACCACGTTATTATCAATATGAAGTTAAAGATCGTGAGGCTATAGGCATATATAAGTACGGCTATAGTTAGGAGAGTTATAATTATATAACTAAAGGCTATATATTATTAGGAGGCGCGGAGTTAGAAGGTCTATTACACTTAAGCAGGTAAGATCACTATGCAGTGGCCATAGGCCTTATAATTACTATATAATTCAATAGATAACTTAATAAGTAACTAGTAGTTAGGTAGAAATAGAGCACGCTAGCTAGGTATTTTAATTTACTAGCTTAAAAGCCCCTAATAAGGTGAAAAGAGACTAGAAAAATACCTAAAAGTAATTAACTATTACCTAGAGGTTATTAGTAGCTTACTAGGGGCGCTCCTAAAGATCTTAAGTCTACTAGGCGCTAGCGCCCTTAGTATTATTATTATTATTATTATCTCCCCTTATAATAGATATAGTAGCTAAAGCCTTATAATTCTACTTTAAGTTAGAAATAGTAACTAGCGAAATACTAGAGAGGGATTAATAAGGCTTAAATAAACTTATAATTCTATTATAGAAGTTAAGTAACTCCTTAGCGCGCTTAGCTTATACTTTATATATTACTAGCTGCTTTTATACTAGCTACTCTATTCTAGTATAGTAGTAGGTAAGCTCCTTATATTACTTATATAATAACTTAGTCTATTTCTTAGCCTCCTTAGTAAGGTACTACTAGTAAGTAATAGCCTCCTCTAAGGTACTTACTTAGTAATCCTCTAGTTCTATAGAGATCTCCGCCTCCTTCGCTTTATACTTCTTAGGTATAATATTAGCCTTATTCTTCTTAGCTTAGAGGGCTTTCTTAACTATAAGCTAAGTAGCGAGGATCTCCTCCTATATATAATTAGAGACTAATAGTAAAATACTAGGAAGGTATAAGATAACCTACCTTATTCTTAGTATACTACGCTTAAATATTAGGCTTAGAATAGCCCTTATCTATTAGGGGCTTAAGCTTATTAGTAGCGCTTATTATATAATAGGTAAGCTATAGGGAGTTAGTAGCTAAGAACTAGAAAATAATAAATAAAACTTATATTAATATAGGCCTTTCTATTACCTATTTTAGTATAACGCTTATATTTAGTAAAGGTACTTAAAAAAATAAATAATTAGTAATAAACCTATAAATTAGTAAGTAGTTTAGAGCCTAAAGCTAGTAAAGTACTAGATAAGTACTAGCTAAGTACTAGGGAAGGACTATATACTTACTATCGCTCTTAAAATATATAATTAAGCTTATAAGGAGCTTAAGCTTAGTATCTATATCTATAGGTAGCTCCTACTTCGACTACGCTAAGAAGTAGTAGTAGTAGGAGCACGCCTAGAGCTTACCTATTATAAGGATGCTAGTAGTATCTCGCGTAGTAGCGGGGTAGGGGGCGGTATTAGTAGCATTAGTAGCGTTAGCAGTAGAGGATAATATAATAATAAATTCGTTATATAGTAATTAAGATGAAGTTATTAGTAGGGGAGTAGGAGGCTAATTATAAGTTATTAGTAGCGTTAGTATTATAAATCTAAAGAAGTAAGAAGAAGAGATTTTAATAGGGTGAAATTTCAAATAATATTCATACGTTTTTAACTTAATACTAAAACTAGGCTTTTATATAGCTAAAAGGAGAATAATCTCTAGATTATTATATTATTTAGCTTTAGCTAACTTTACTAAGCACGGGGAGGCACTAAATAACTACTAGATAACTACTAGTAGCCCCCTATATTATAATAAAGACCTTTTTTATCCCTAAAGGGAGAATACCTATTACTTATAAGCAAACCCTCGCATAAAATCGGATGCGCACTGCACCGGCTGTGTATTGTTAGGAGGCGCGGAGTTAGAAGGTCTGTTGCACTTGAGCAGGTAAAATCGCTATGCAGTGGCCAGAGGCCACGAGCTAATGCTATACGAGACGGCAATTATGTTCAATTCAATTAACAAATTCGTCCGCTGGATCACGGGTTACATTGAACGACGACACGCCAAGTGGGGGGGACAGAAACACTAAGAGAGCGAAGCATAAAAGATGGGCCAAGTTGTTGGGTATTGTGTTAGTCTGTGCTGTGGTGATTGCCTTCGGATCACGCCTTGGGGAAAGGAAATCAGGCGAACAATATGCGCAAAGCGCAGAGACACTACCCAGCAAGTAGAACAATATTCAACCAAATAGAGTTGCAAGAACTCCTTCAGAGATGTATTGATTAATACAACGCCGTGCCATACGGATTGGTTTTAGCCTGTTATAACGGACATGGAGGGAGTGCGAACACAAAGCCGCCTGTGATGCCACTCTCAGTAATGGGTTCCCATTGCTTCAGCATCAGATTCAAGCGTCCGCTACCAAGTGGAGAGGTCGACAGATGCAAGTTTGGATTTAGCGAAATTTATGTATGCAGTCAATAAGGTGTATCCGCAGGCGGTAACCTGCTACACGAAAGTTAGAAGGCAATAGGGAGAGCAGCGTCAGTACCCGACAAACAGCTTGACATCTGAATGAACGTTGAGCATTATTGGAAAGCTCTCAACGTGGAGAGTCTAGCTGCATCTGAGAAGATACCTAGACTGGAATCGGGAAGCTATCTTACCTACGGCGTGGGCTTGAAGCAGAAGCTAAGCAAAGAATAAACCCTAGATTCTTTCTTGCTACTACAAACTAGCAACAGCTCTTGTGGACTCAATAAAATTTCAAGAGCTGCGATAGCAAGTAATGGCTGTTATTCTGCCCAGCTTGTATTACAGGATTATCGTTGTCTATATCGTTTAGCTGTACGCGATATTTGATGTTTGAACAGACAGTGTCATTATGACATGCAACATTGACGAATAGTCGCTTGCCGATAAGATAGATTGGGTACTCATGACCGCCAATAAACTATGTAGACGGCTCGAAGAGGATTTCATCACCGAGAACACGGTGCCGATAGTTCAACGTGCTCTCAAGCGCCATGACACACAAGTTCAGTTTCTCATAATCCGTCTTCGTTGTTTTCTCATCTTATCTAGGCCTATAACGGTTAGTATTCCTTCAGAATCCCCCAAGCCAGTCTGCATAGTAACATCCTGACGGGGGATTTCTCTTTCTGAGGACGTCTGACCTTATCGAGAGCTTATTGAGCTGTCTGAAAAGCTGGCCTCGGTGTACTTTTGATTGCTCTCCAATGTTTCGATATTCCTTTCGGCCAAGGTCGATCATGCTCAAGAAAGCAAACCCCCGGTCTTTGAGATCGCTAGTAGAACCAGTGAGCCGCGCCGGTCCTCAGGCGATCGGAATCCCATATCCGAGATAGAAATGCGGCAGAAGCCATTCGGCCGGCAGTCAGGATTATGATTTATATCTAGACTCTGAAGGCCGAAGTCCGAACCTCGCCGATAGCCGGCATCCAGTGAATTAGAAGATGCCAGGTGTCCATTGCTGGGTAGCCCACGCTTGGCAAAGGCTTTCGACCGTCGAGGGGTGGGGCATAGGTCTGAGGCAATCTGCCTCTAAATCATCCAGGCAGATTGCTTTTTTGGCAAGATGGAGCCCCAGTCGGTGAGAATGAGAATATCTCTCAACTCCGCACCATGCAAATAATGTTGTCCTGACTTATTAAATGGCCGTTATAAAATGAGTAGTCTGAAAACTCGCCCTTCTGCGATAAATCCAAGTGCTCATGCATCTTCGATATATTCCTATCGATGCATTGCCCAAGGATTAGGCTTCATGCGATACATGCCAATGATTAGCACGAACCTAGCGAGGCCACCCGTACCAAAGCTTGCCCTTTGAACTTAACAACGCATTGTTAATTTGCAGCTAGCCGTGAGTTAGTTCTGTTCTGATAGCTATAAGCGCTCAAGGGGAAGATCGTCGTGAATAGGGGCATATAGGATAAAGTCTATAGTGCTAAGGGAGTACATATTATCTATATAGATATATCTATAGGAAGAAGTCTCTCTAAATAGGGGTGTATAGCCCGAAGGGATGGATATGCCCGCTTCGGAGCGGGTGGGACCGCGCGTGACCGCGCATATAGGCCCTATCCCGCACAACAGGTTTGGAATTTCTACTTCCTTTCACTAGGCATTTCGGTACACATTATAACTGCGCTCTTTATCTTCCACTTTGCCGCCGGATAAAGCTTTTAACGGCCCTTCTGTAACTGTGCTTAGCGCACAGTCTGTTGGACGACTGTTTGCGTACTCCACTATCTCACGCAGGAACTTCTAGATCTCTGATGTTTATCACAACCAATCGCAGCTCGATCGAGTCAAGCTGATCAGAACTGTGCCGATCAACCTTACGCAGGCAGACTCAGCGGCGCATGTACTGATCGAAGACCCGAAAGGGGTCGTGTGGGGTGTAGGGTGCGTTAGCATGGACGCGCCTTGAATGAAGGCCGGCAAGCGACGTCGGTGTTGCCTTGCAGCAGATGATGAATGTCAACGCATGTTCAAGAACTAGGCAGGGGCTTTCATGTGACGTGACAGTATATCCCACGCGCCTGACGGCAGTGTCATCTCTCCTACTATCCCTTTGCCCATCTCATCGCCTTCTGGGTACGATACTAAACACTCAGATAGGGGCGTTGCCCCAAAGGAGTATACTGGTCAGTCTGGTCTATGGCAGCGAAGCCTACCAGGGTGTCGTTTTGAGGGTCTTACAAGCTATTGAGGATGTCCCAGAAGACTGGTTCCGTTCTACCGTGAAAGGCATACTGCTGTCTTCCGTCCGAGATAAAATGATTCTGAGTTCATTACATATTGGCATCAATGACACCGACGTTTTCAATATAACAGATGGGTGAGGTTTTCTTTGAGGCAGGCGGTTCAGGCTTTCAGCAGATCGCATAGCTATGAAGCCAATTTTGAGCTAAATGGGCTGGGGTATTGTGCGCCAAACGAGACGGAAATGCGGAGTGCATTATACGTGGGAATTCATAGAGATTCCTTCGTATTCAGCGAGGTAATCCTTCCGTTCTACAGGAGGCTTGAAAGTATTTCCATCCGGCGCGCTGACTCTTCCCCCCCAAGTAAGACGGACTGAAATTTGGAAATCAACCTCAATCTTTTAAGCACCCCTCCGGATTTGATATACATCCAGTAGTCTCTCCAAACGTTCGCAAAAAAGGTGCTGTACAACAGATTGACGCGTGTCAGATTCCCGGATTAAGATAATAACGCACTTGTGCCACGTCGTATGTGCCGACGACGACGTATGGTCCTCACAAGTGTATTACAGCTCGGCTGGGTAATGTGAGATTTTGCGGTTATTCGTATGCTCTTCACCGCCTGCAGCACTGTTGTTTCCAAAAGTCCAATCCCTACCTCTAAGCATGTGTCATAGCATCGCTTCGGATTCTGCATGTGAATGCAAACGAGGTCTTAAATCGCTTCTTGCTTCGTACGAAGGTACGAACGCCTAAAAGTCTTCACGCTATAATCCAACATATAGGGCGAAGTGAAGTGGAAATTTGATTCGGCGAGGCCATTTCGAGACAGAATCTTCTAAGAGTCTTTTGAACTTAATCGCAGGTTATAGCTTTTGTAGACGAGACCTTTGGAAGCCCACCGCCAACAGGAAGCATCCCGTGGCCCCTGTAGTTCTGTTTCGAAGCATTAGGCCTGGAGTCAGATCCGTTATCTATTACCGCCACAAGAGAAGAGGCAGCAGTATGCGACGAGCATTAAGTATTAAGCTAGCTATACCTCTCGTATGGTGGCGTTCGCAGCACCTTCAGCACCTTGCTAGAAGGTCGACCTTTTGGGTTGAGAAGTCATCTCGTATAGTGGCTTTCGCAGCACCTTGCTAGAAGGTTTAGCGAGGGCGTTTCCAGGCCACGAGAGCCTTAGTAGCCCGTTCGGCTCTAATATAATTAGCCCCGGTGCGGCGCGCGTCCGACTCTATGTAGTAATATTTAGAGGGTTTACTTACGAGTAGTAGGAATATATAGGGTTCCTATATTATTTTCCTTAACTAGTAGAGGGTATAGGTTAAAATACCTATATAGTATTTCCCGAATTATGCCTGCAAACTAGGTGAATTTGTTATAGTCTTTTTGCGAAGGGGCTGCGGCGTAATTCCGAGCTCAATTAAGCTAGCTGTACAAGCTATCCTCCAAAGTCCGGTTAAACGAAGCCTACTAACAGCCTGGCGAAGCCTAAGTGAATGAGCCGACTAGGAGTGGCAATTGAACGATAATGATGCGCGCTAGGCTTACCATCAAGAACCAAGTCCACCGAGGATGATAGTATGGCGCTGCTCTCGACGTTACTTGCATGCAACCTTAGGGGCTATGATTGATGCATGAACCATTTGGGCACGACCATGGTGGTTTGCCGGCCCTGGTCAGAAGAGCACCCAGGCACCTAGCATCGGAAACGTCTTGCGCTCTTCGGTCAACGAGGAAGTTCCCGTGCCCTATACTCTCCCTTTTTGCTTGAAATAGCATAATGACTTACTGGCGTGTCTTTTGGAGAGTGAACATGCAGCTTGAGCACATTCTTAGTTCGCGTCAGCATACATCGGGATTTCGTCCGTCAGTGAATCTCTCGTCTCCATGTTGTTTCGATTGCAGGATGGTCTTTCGGCTGGTCCGGGTTACGAGACTTAATTATGTAGTGTAAAGCTTTATTGATTTGGCGGCGCTGCGAGTCTTATCCCTGCTTCCTGGCCTCGTGCTCTGTGATGGTTATGAGTCCTCCCTGACTGCCTCCCTGTATTTCGTTTCCCTGGACTTCTATATGGGCTGGAATCTGTCTTGATGCAATACCCTGGGGTCATAAGAGATAGTTGCGGTTCTTATGGTATAGCAATGCCCACCTCGTACGGAATAAAGAGTCGCCTGTATATCGACTTTGTCTCCTGGTATGCAATGAATTTACTGAACGGGTTTTTCTTTAACTCACCTTCAATTATTTAGTTGTCTAGCGTGGGCTATTTTATCAAAAGCCCCCGTCAGTCGGAAGAGCTTTAGTCTTGCTTTGCTTTCCTCTTATTCTATAGCTAATAAAGCTTCCTAGGCTTGCTAACTACCAATAGGTACCTATATAGGTAGTAGCTAAAATTACCTATAGGTAGTCCTACTTTAATTACCTATGGGTTAATAAGCCTAATGGTAGTAATACCTATACGTTAATACTATATCATACTAGCTATAGATAAAAATATGTTATAGTTAGGTTTTAATAGATATAGATACTTAATCTAATTATAATATCAATGGGATAACTATAGGTAATTACTATAACTAAGAAGGATATTTAAAGTATTATTAGATATTAATTTTAAGTATTTAATTCGACTTGAGAAATAAAGATAATACATATTTATTTACTATTAGATAAAGAGCTTAAATTTATTAATAGAGTTATTCTTCTCTATTTTTAATAATTAACTTAGAAGAGTAGTTTATAGATAAATAAGGTAATTCTTAAGATATAAGAGGTATAAGTAACTAGCTTAATTAGAATAGCTAACCTAAGTATTTTAGCTATTAAATATTGGATCAAAGATATAATAACTTATCTATAGAGCTATTTAAAATATCTTTATCTTTAGATATAGGTTTAATACTTATATTACCCTTATCTAAAATACTAATAAAGAGGTTTAATATGTTTCTAAAGGTCTTAAGATATTTCTTAAGATTCCTCTTCTCTAAAAGAGAAGAGTAATTAAACGCCTCTCTTATAGTATATTACTACTCCCTAAAGAGATTAGAAACATTAATATTAAAAGAGATCTCTCTAAGTATTATCTAGGAGAGCTAAGCCTTATTATCTTAATTAATCTTATTAATTACAGTATTTAAGATAATATTACCTAAAAGGTTAAAGCGAGAGCGATAATAAATATAGTAAGTAAGGCTAAATAAGTATTTAAGAGGAATAGAGGTTAGTTAATTAGATAAGCGCTCTTAAGCTTTTTTATAGATATTATAAAGTCTAGAGTTACTATTCTTAAGCGAACTTAAAATTACTATAAAGTTCCTATGGGATATAGAGCTAATTATATTAGGTAGAGACTTAGTAACATAGTAAAATATTATCCTAGTAATAGAGACGTCGTTATAAATATTTCTTACTTCTTACGATATTAATAGCTTTTCCTACTAGTAGTTGAAATAATTAGTTACTATATTAAGTTACTATAAATGTCATTTTGTTTAGACTATTATATAATGGACTATATAATATATACTATAGTTCCTAAGTTATATCTTAGTTATTAATATTATAATACTCTATATCTTTATATTATTACTTAGTATAAACTTTAATAAAGTCTTCTTATACTTAGGTCTAGAGTATAATCAAAGAGGGAAAGTCCTTAAAGTAGTTCATAAATATAAATTATATATATTATATATGATTTTGATTAACGTCCTAGGTTTACGTATAAGTAAGATAATAATATAATATATCTTCAAAGGCTCCTTATTGATGAGCTTCTTAATGAACTCAAATAACCTATCTTATTTATTCTTAGTAGCTATCTAAATTACTATTACGTAATTATAACCTTTATATAATACCTTTGCCCTTAATATAATAATATAAATATCTAAATAGATTATTATAACTTATAATAAGGTAATAGTATAGCTAGGAGTAAGGTTTTCCAACTAGCTTAATAGGTTATTAAAAAGTAAAAAGAGGCTAGATATATTAAGTAAAATATTTAGAGCTTACTAATAAGCTTTAGTAAAGATAAACTGGAGAATATAGAGGGCTTCTGAGCCTAAGGTAGAACTAGTGTTGCTAGCTCTCTTATATAGATATATATGAGTATAATAGAGCTCCATCTTATTTTATTATTATAGAATAGGTATTAAGTTCGTAGTTACGCTATAGCCCCTTTATAAAAGGATTATAATAAATTTACCTAGTTTATAGATACAAATCAGGGAAAGCTATATAGGTATTTCAAGTTATACCCTCTACTAGTTAAGGAAAGTAATATAAGAACCCTATATATTCAGACTTAGAAGTAAACCCTTGAATCATTACTATATAAAGTCGGACGCGCGCTATACTACGGCTAATTATATCGGAGCTAAATAGGCTACCAAGACTCTTATAGTAATACCCTCGCTAAACCTTATAGTAAGGTGCTACGCTAACTCGGATTAGTCTAGGCCTATGATATATAAGGAACTTTAACTCATAAACCTACTATATAAGAAACAACTCCTTAACCTAAAAGGTCGACCTTCTAGCGAGGTAAACACTACTCTATAAGAGCTAACTCCTTAACTAAAGAGGTCTTTCCTAAGAGGTTCTTATAGCTAGAAGTATAAGAAGTTCTACTACGGGTAGGGCCTTATACCTCTCCCTCTTCCTTATTAATAAAGTCCTAGGTATACCTATAACCTATAATATCCTTAAAGATATTAGCACTAGACCCTATATATAAAACCGCTGAGCCTATGCGAGGTATACCCTTAAATATAATAAATATAAAGGAGAATACTAGAGAGTTTAATATTAATATAATTAAGAAACCTAGCTTCTTTATTAACTACTCTATTATATATATAGTGTATATTATTAGTATAGCCCTTAAGAGGGCTCGCCTTAATACCCCTAGAGGGGATACTTATAATTATATTATAACTAAGTAAGTAGATTTAGTAATAAAAGCTAGGTAGGTTATTATATACTCTATAGAGTAGCCTTTCTTTAAGTAGGTCCTCTATACTACTAAAGTAGAGGCTACCCAGGCTTATTAGGGCTTATTAGTAAGTATAGCTTATACTAACTACTTTAAGATAGAGAGATAGTTACTAATAAGAATAGAATATAGCTATAAAGGCGTTAAGTAAGCTAACAAAATAAGAGGACTAGTAGATAAAGCAGTAATAGAGGTAATATTTAATAGTAGCATAGGTAGTATATAAGAGAAGACGTAAATAGTTTTATAATATATTAGTACTTAAATAAGTAAAACCTATATTATTATTAAAGTATAAAGTTAGAGATTATAAGGCTATAGGTATATATACGTATAGCTATAATTAGGAGAGTTATAACTACGTAACTAAAAGCTATATTCTATTGCGCTTAAGTAAGTAAATTCATTATATAATCGCTAGAGACTAAGAGGAAGAGATATAAGGCTCTACTGATAGAGCTTCCTATACTTCTAGCTATAAGAACCTCTTGAAAAAAGCCTCTTTAGTTAAGAAATTATCTTTTATATAGTAGTATTTATAATACCCTATTAAGAGGTTACCCTTTTAAATTAATCTTATATCTTATATAGTAGCTTTTACCTTACTAGAAGGTTTAATAAGAGCGTTACTATAGGAGCCTTAGCGGCCTATTTAGCGCTAGTATAATTAGGTCTAGTATAGTATATATCTAACTTTATATCAGGGTTTATTTCTAAGTAAGAATACATAGGGTTCCTATGTTACTTTCCTTGACTAGTGAAGGGTATAAGTTAGAATATCTACTTAATATTTCCTAAACTATACCTACAAACTAGGTGAATTCATTATAGTCTTCTTGAAAAGGGGCTGCGGCGTAACTATAAGCTTAATAGTTTCTCCCTCTTCTATCCTAAAATAGAATGAAAAATAAAGATACTTTGTTACTAGAGTATATAGGAGATCCTCTATCCAATACGCTAACCTCTATATATTTATAATACCTAGTTAATCAATAGTAGATCTAATACACTTTAAAATCCTTAGTAATTAGGTTTATACCTTCTTATTAAGTTAATAAAATTATTATATATTTTCAATTCTCTTTCCTCTCTAACTTCTTGAACTTCCTCTTATAACCTATAACTACTCTATATACTAACTAGTAATTATTCTTCTAACTACCTATAGTAATTATTTTTATTAATGTCTATTTAGGCTATAGCTTCTATATATTTAAAAACATAATATAAGGCTATCTAGGCTAGAAAGAAGCCTATTTTATTAGCTTAAAAGACTACTCTAGCTTAGAATACTACTACTACTACTTAAAGTACTATTACTACTACTTAGAATATTACTACTACTACTTAAAATACTCTTAGTCCTCCTCAGCATATTGATAATTCTTAAGATATTAATACTTCCCCTTAAAATTACGATTACCTTAGGTTAAACTACTTAAGAAATTAGACCCTTTTAGCTAAAAGAAAATAGTTAGGCTTATTTGAGTCTAAAAGATTAAACCTATTAAAGTTATTTAAAAAGGTAGGTAGAAAGTCTCACTCTAGCTAATCCCTTACTCCTAGCTAAGCTAAAAAGATGAAGTACTATTAAGACCTTAATAAAAAGCTCAAATTTATATAGAAACTAGCTTTAAATTAACTTCTTTTGACTAAAGCCTTCTATAAGATTAAGACTTATTAGAAGTTAGTTAACCTTATTATCTCGAAGCTTTCTTTCTAATAACTTTATAAGGAGATCTATTGTAATATTAGCTTTAGTAATAATACCTTTTAGGGAAAGATCGCTACTATTACTCTATAGGAGTCTTTAGACAGCCTTCTTTTTAGTATTTCTAAGAGTATATATCCCCTTAATTTCTTAAGTTTCTTAAATTAATAAGGTTAGTATTTAATCTTATTATTAGTTATATTAAGTATATTACTACTATAGTTAAGGACTTTAAATTAGTTAAGGCTATCCTAATGGTAGATAAGGTTTATAATATAGTATTTTAAGTTATAAGGGTATATAAGGGGTACTCAGAGGTTATTAAGTAGTAGTAATTATTTTAATATACTTACTATATTAGTTAATTACTATATAAATATCTATAAACTCTAATTAGAAATATAAATTACCTATAGGTATCATATTTATATTATACCTATAAGCTTAAATACCTAAACCTACTTAGCCTATAGGTACCTATAGGTAGCTACTACTACTTATAGGTACTACTTATAACTATCTACCTACTAAGCGGGTACCTATAGGACCCACAGGCTAGGTAGTTACTAACGCTAAAGCTTCTAACGATTACGTAGTGGGCTTTATCTGGAGATCTGGTTCCGTGTTTACCTTCGCTGGATGTTGAACGGCAGCTGGTACGTTTGACCAACTAACTCACGCGGTCCGCTAGAAGTATGTCCATGTGTGACTTGTCTCCTTGTGGGGCTGGCTGATGCCTGGAACTGCCGCTGAATATGCCAACATAGCTACTGACAGCGGCCGCGCAAGGCGAGAAGGTTGGGACAACGACGCACAGTCCATGTATGTTCGCGGGCGAAGATGGCCGTCACAAAGCGAGCAGATCTACAAGAATAGAAATAACCAATCGACCAACCAGATAACAGTCAGTTGAAGTGTGTAGACATCTCATCCGTTTTCTAAATGCTCGAAATCTTGTAGGGTTCTCGTCTTCCGATGAATAACTTCAATGATTACGACGCCTCGATATTCGACACACGGCGCCCTAAAGAAGATATTCCACGCTACACGATCGTCTTGTCTCATCAATGCCCAAGACCGTTGAGCCGCACATGTCCCATCACACGCACATAACTCCGGACATATCCATCTCCATGCTAACAGGCGGACTAACTGCTCCATAGATGCAGATGCGGTTCTGGGATCTAGCAGAGAATGAAGTAATTCAGAAGACTTTTAGCTATATAAGAGCAAACGAATAGCCCCAGTCCGTTATCTTCGACTATGCAGCCAATATTCATATATAGCTCCGATCTCATAAACTTTAACCTAATTCATTTGACATTCGCCATTAAGTTCTGATTCTAGCAGCATGCTCTCGCAGAATATGCACGCCATTCTTGCCCCTACCCTTATGACCGTTGCTACTTGTGCCCCCTCTATCACCTCCGTTGCTAGGTTCTCTCCAATAGCCTAGCACTACCGCCGCTTTAGCAGGCTACCCCTTCAACCCCTTGTCCAGGTGTTCCTCATAGCGAGGGGGCGTTGGGAGATGAACTGCTCTTCCCTTGGGCGTGCAAACCACATAATCGAACCTGAATGGATAATTATCTATGTCGTGATGCGTTTAGCATCGCCCGTTCCCAGCGCGGGACGTAGCTAACGTTAGCTCTAGAGCGACCTTTTTCCAGGGGTCGTTCCTCTAACTATAGTCATAAGTAACTACGTTATAGCTACTCTCGTTATAATAGAATAAAAATATAGCCCTATAGGACGTTTCTTAATACTTATAAGCCTAGCTCTAACTAGACCTTTAATTACTATTTTAGAATAAGCCTTTATTACTAAAAATATTTATTAAAACTTCCTCTCTCTTATTCCTTCTTTCCCCCTTAATATATACTATCCTCTATTATTCTAAACCCTCTATTTCTAAATAACCTTAACTATAATATCTTCTATTATTATTATAATAACATTATACTACCTAACTAAATATAAGGACTTCGCTATTTAATATATTATAATCTAAGCTAAAGCCTAAGCTACTAGGGTCTAGAAGTATATTAACTTAAATAACTCTAAGGGACCTTTATACCTAAGTAAGACCTTATTAGAAACCCTAACTCTTAATATATATATTACTAAATAAAACTAGGATACTAATACCTAGTACTTAGAGGAGAAGAGAGCTTATAATTAATATATTGCTCTATTTAACTAGGAGGCTCTAGATAAGGCTACTACTAATACTACCTCTAGGACTACTCCTAAATCTATTCCTAGGATATAAGTAATAAACGAATTATAACTTTTTCAGCCTCTAGCTACCCTAGTTATAATTAATAAGAATATTATAGATATATAAGAATAATACCTAGGGTACTTTTATTCGCTCGCTATATAAGAGTCTAAATAAACTTATAAGAACTAAGAGTTTAAATAAATTAACTATCTAGTTATAGAGACTATTACTTATAATATTATTATACCTATATATATAGAACTTCTTACTAAAGGGGATATAACCCTTCGTAGCTTTATTATTAATCTTAAATATTACTATACTCTAAGCGAGGCTAGTATTCTTACTATTATTTAAGAGGAGTATATCTAAGTCCTAGAGAAAGCGAATAGGAGTATTAATCCTAATACCTAGATTAAGGACTTTAGGGGTATTTACCTCCATATTACCTAGCTTAAGCTTCCTAAGGTAAGTAGTACCCTTATTTTAAAAGATTTTCTTTAAGTAATAAGTTATCGCTTATTACGGGCTACGCCCGGGTTAAGCCTACCTAGGCTTCTACCCAGGCTTACCGCCTTAGGGAGCTACCTAGGGCCTACCTAGGGCCTACCTAGTGGTTCCCTATAAACTAGCGAAAACTCTACTAGAGAGGAAAACTTACCCTTTTCCTCTTTAGCTTAAATATATAGTGTTATAATAACCTCCTATTAAATAAGCTTAGGTCTAACCCCTTATATATTTAAGCTTATTACTAAAATAATAATAGTAGGTCGAGCGCTGCTCCCTACTAGTTAGTAAGATAGTTAATAGTAATATAGCTAAAACTTAAGATAAGCTATTATAAGCTAATTTAATAGTAGTAATAGAGTCCCTCTAGTCATAATTATAAGGGGTTAAGCAGGGGAATAGCTAATATATAGCTATATAGACCCCTATAAGTACTACTAATAAGGTACTAGTAATACTTAGTATAATATACTAGAACCCTCTACCCCTACCCCCGAAGCTTTTAAGTAAGTAGAAGGAATATACTACCTAGGTATAATAAATAAGGTATAAGATTGCTATAGATAGAGCGTTCTATACTATAGATATAGAGGTATAGTACTTTATTAACTCCTATTTAGATACTATAGCCTAGTAAGTAGTCTCTACCTTCTATAGAGCTAGGGGGGGGTAGGGGAAAATATAACCCTAAGGACTCTATAACCTACCTAGACTAGATATATAAGGACCTAAATATCTAGTTATAAGCTATAGCCTATTTATAAACCCTCTAGTAAAAAGAGAATAAATCCCTAATAACCTTCTTATTAAGATTTAAGTAAATACTAGCTAATATAAGTAGTATAAATTAGCCTAGTTAAGTCTAGATCTTACTTCTAGAGCCCTCCCTTACCCCTAGGCTAAGGGACTAGCTAAGTATTATTAACCTAGTAGCTAATTATAGTAGCTAGCTCTTAAAGGTCTAGAGTATTATATAGAAGGTAGAGCGCTAGAAGGTTACTAGTAACTACCTAGTAACCTACTAGAGACCTGCTACTAAGGATACTAAGGGGGATACCTATATAACTAGAGCTATATATATCTCATAAGTTAAGGAGATAAGACGCTATAACTAGTAGAACTCTAGGTCCTCCTTAGGTACCTCCTTAGTATAATACTAATAGCCTTAGAAGGGTATAAGGGACCCCTATACCTATTATACTTATAGAGCTAGAAGTTATATTACTTAGCGCTACCCTAATAGGGAGGACTAGCTACCTAGGGTTATAAAAGTAAAGACTTTAAAAGAAGAACTAGTATATTATAAGGTTATAAATAACTACTAAGTAGTAACTAACTCCTTAAAAGAAGATAAGGAGGTAGGAAAAGACTAACTCTAGAGTAAAAATAAGCCCTAGAGCTTACTAAGGAGGAGATATTAAGTTAGGAAGAATATAAATAGGAATAGCTAGTAGATAAGAAGCTTATTATTATTTAAGTTAGAGTTAATAGAGGATATCTAGCTTATACCCTAGTAGATATTAGGAGTAATACTTATATAATAATTAACCTTTCCCTAGCCTAATACCTCTGCTTCCTATATATTAAGAAGAGATACTAACTTATAAGAGGGTATATACTTAGTAGACTATTACTAAGTAATATACTAGGTATAGTAGTATTTAACCTAGAAACGAGTAGTTATACCTAGTATATCTTTATATATATAGTTAATAGCCTAGACCCTAATATCCTCTTAGGGCGCCCTTAGATAGAATAGAGCTAAGTTATTTATAAATCTATAGCCTATTAAGTATATTATAAGAGGGGATAAGTTAGGCTATACCTAAAGGACTAAGAAGAAACGCCCCTTATAAAGGAAATAAGGTCTACGAGGTTCCTTAATATACTCTTATTCTCTATAATCTACTAATACCTAGCGAGATAATAGGGTACGTATTAGGAGGGTACTATGGAGGTATTAGTATAAGCTATTCGCTTAGCTAATATTAGCTTAGCTAATTTTAAGAAAGCCTTAAACTTAAAACTAAAAGAGGATTAATAATACTATTTATTAAGCTAGGTCTTAAGGGAGTTTCCTAACTTATTTAACCCTAATAAGGCTTACTTACTACCCCCTAGGTAACTAGGAGTAAACTACTAGATTAACCTTATACCAGAACTAGATAGGAGGGAACTACTACTCCCCTAGGGCCCCCTCTATAGTATATTAAGAGAAGAGCTACTAGTATTAAAAAAGACCCTATAAGACCTCCTAGATACGGGGTTTATTAAGGCTAGTAGCTTACTTATTAGAGTATTAGTGCTTTTTATAAGGAAGCTAGGTAAGGGAATTTACTTCTATATTAACTATAGGGCCCTTAAGATAATTACTAAGAAAGACTACTACCCCCTCCTATTAATCTCTAAGACGCTATACTAGGTAAGTTTAGCTAAGTAATATACTAAGCTAGATATAATAATAGCTTTCTATAAGTTAAGAGTAGTAGAGGAGTACTAGGAGAGAACTATATTCTATATTTAATATAAGTTATTTAAGTAAGTAATCTACTTATTTAGCCTAACTAGTACCCCTACTAGCTTCTAGTAATATATTAATAATACCTTATAAGACTTCCTTAATAACTTTATTACTACTTATATAAATAATATATTAATTTATTCTAATAGAACGAGGGAAGATTACGAGAAGATAGTCTAGGAGGTCCTCTAGAGGCTAGTAGATATAGGCCTAAACCTCGACCTTATAAAGTACGAGTTCTTAGTTAAGAGGGTTAAATATATAGGGTTTATTATAATAATAGGAGAGGGTCTCTCCTATAACCCTAAGAAACTCTAGGTAATTACTAAGTAGTTAACCCCTACCTCCCTAAAGGGGGTCTAGAGCTTCCTAGGGTTTATAAACTATTATAATATATTTATATTAGAATATAGGGATATTATTAAACTATTTATACTACTTATTAGGAAGAATATAACGTTCTAGTAGGGAGATAACTAAGAATAAGCCTTCTTATAGCTTAAGTAGCTTTTTAATACCTAGCTAATACTCTACTAGTTTAGTCTAGAAGATAAGACTATTATTAAAACTAATTATTTAGGATTTATACTAAGAGGGTGCTCTTATAAGTTAACCTAGAGGGTACTTAGTATCCTATAGTATTCTACTTATAGAGGCTCTCGCTTATAGAGTATAACTACCTTATTTATAATAAGGAGCTCCTAGTAATCCTTTCTTACTTATATATATAGAGGGTAGAGCTATATAATATAATTACTTTTAAGGTACTAACTAATTACTAGGGGCTTAAATACTTTATAAGGAAGTAGCGCCTTATAAAGCGCTAGAGCTAATAAGTAGAGGAGCTATCCTAGTATAATTTTACTATTAAATACTAACCTAATAAGGAAGTAGTAGCCCCTAATACCCTCTCTTAGATAGAATAGGACGCGCCACGAGGGTAGGATAATACGTAGAATCAGGGGAGGGTCTTATAGATAATACTAGACTATACTTACCCCTATAGGAACCCTATAGTTAGCCCCCTAGTAAGAGGAAGTTAGGAGGGCTATACTATTATCCTAGATACTATAGTCGATAATAATAACTCTAAACTATAAGTACTATAGCTAGAAACTATAAAGAAGGATATAATATATAAAGCTATATACTATATAGTTACCTACTAGCTTTAGAGCTTCCTACTAAATATAAAGGCTAAGGTCTAAATTAGTAAGTATAATATTAATAGTTAGAGGAGGCTAATATTTAGGGGGAGGCTATAGGTACCTAGCGGGGAGGATAATAATAACCTACTAAGGGAGCTTTATATAAAGATTATTTAATAGAGCTACGACTTAAGTATAACTACTTACCTAAGCTATAATAGCACGCTAGAAATAATAAGGTAGTAGTTCTATTAGCTAGGATAATTATAAATAGTATAGAGATTCACGAGGAACTATAATATCTATAGAGGGATATATATCTAGAGGTAAGCTAAGAGGGGCTTCCTGAAGCCCCTACTAGTACCTACCTAGTTATACTTAGACCTCTTAATAGACTTTATTATAGACTTACTACTTATAAAGGATAATACTAGCTAATATTTATAGGTTATAGTAGATAGGCTAGGTAAGTTAGTAATATTAGAGGAAATAGGTATTATAGAGGTAGAAGCTTATACCTACTAGTTCCTTACCTCCTACTTCTAGGTCTATAGGTTCCTATATAATATTATTAGTAATTAAGGGTCTAACTAAGTAAGCTACTTCTAGGCTAAATTCTACTACCTTACTAGTATAAGGAGGCTATTAAATACTATATACTACCTATAAACTAATAGTAGTATTAAGATATAGAACTAGGAGATATAAGCTATCCTATAGGTATTTATAACCTAGGTATAGGATAACTAGGGGTAGCTCCTACCTACTACCTAGCTAGCGCTCTTTAATAAGGTTAGTAATAAAACTAAGCTCTTACTATTCTTCTTAGAATATAGGTACTATACTAACCCTATACCTATAATAAATAACGTTATAGATGAGGCCCCTTCTAGGGATATAGTAGCTACCCTCCTAGTAATAAGACTATAGGAAGTAATAGACTTTATCTAAGTAAGTATTATAGCTACCTAATAGTATAGCAAGGAGAAGGCAAACTAGTATAGGAGACCTATAGAGAAGTACTAGGTAAGTAATAAGGTTTAGCTTTTAATAGCTAACTATAAGAGCCTTAGGCTAAGTAAGAAGCTATTATAGCTATATTATAAATATACTATAGTAGGAGTCCTAAGCCTATATATTATTAAGTTAGATATACCTAGTAATATCTACCTAAGGTTCTATATAGACCTCCTCTAGAGGGTACTAGAGGACCCCTTACTTATATAAATAAGGATAGACCCCTAGCTACTACTAATTATAGCTAATAATAGCGAATTTAAGTAGTATATAGAGGAGATATACGTAGCGTAATAGAAAGTAGTTAGGTAAGGGTAGAGGCGCGAGGTCCTAGTTAAGTAGGAGGGGTATATAGAGCCTACCTAGGAGCCTATAGAAGCTATTATAGAGACTATTATAGTAGATAGGTATAAAGCCCTATATAAGCTAGTTATAAATAATAATAGCGATCTAGCTTATACCTAGGGGGGGACTAGCTAGGAGAGGGGATAGTATTATAAGCTATACCTAGGTTAAGCCTACCTAGGCTTCTACCTAGGCTTATTACCTTAGGGAGCTACCTAGGGCCTACCTAGGGCCTACCTAGTTATTCCCTATAGACTAGCGAAATCTCTACAAGAGAGGAAAACTTCCCCTTTTCCTCTTTAGCTTAAAGAAATAATATTATAGCAACCTCTTATTAAATAAACTCGGGCCTAACCCCGCGCATTGCTTTATACCTACTTAGGCTAATATAGAGATTATAGATATACTTAAATATAAGTAAGCAGGGATACTAGTTTTTAATATAAGCTAATATATAAATATATTTAAGGACCTCTTATATAAGGATATACTCTACTTAAGATTATAAGGATAAAGCGCTAGGGTCTTTGCGATACTAGCTAGCTATATAGATAAGGCTAACCTATTAAATATTCCTATAAATAGTAACTTATCTAGTAGTAAATAGCACTTATATAGGTCGAGCTATTAATAGCTAAGCGTTAATTATAACTACTTAGAAGCTACCTTAACTAGACGTTACTAGAAGGGCCCTTATATATTAGTAATAGATATATATATAGCTTAGATCTATTACTAGTTAAATAGTAACCCACGCTTTACTATTCTTCGTATTAAACTTGCTTATAAGGGCTAGCTACGCGCTACACCCTATAAGGGTAAGAACCGCTAAAGCAATAAGGGGGGTAATAAGGGTTTATCTAAGAAATTTAATATAACCCTAAGCTACCCTATTAATATAATAGTAGTGGCTTTTTATATAGCCCTCTTAAATAAGGTTAGGGATAATATAATTAACTTAGATAAAGAGTACCTAAGTATGTTTAGAACATCTTACTTAGGACCCTATATATTTGTAAGAGTATAGCTATGTGCCTAAACCAGGAACGGCATATAGGTCTATAGTCCTAGATAACTATAGAGGGATATACCTAGTAAATAATAAGTCCCTACTTATCCCCTCCTTAATTAGGCACTATAATAGAGAATAAGTTAATTCTAGAATAGCTTATACGTAATTATTATAAAGAGTATATAGATTATTAAGAATACTAGTAATAGCTTAGAAGGCGCGAATATAGAGAACCTTATACTCTATAATTCAGGATATATAGAGAATCTTTATATTAATATTATCTCTAAAGCACTACCTTAGAAGATTAGTATTTAGTATTCGGGGTATAACTATATACTTTGCTTTAGAACCTATAAGAATAGTATTAATTTAAGAAACTTATTAGGAAGGCGAACCTCGCTTTCCTTAGACATAAGCCTTATTCCTTATACTCTATTCCCAAGTAGATCCCCTATAGTATTAATACTATTATTAATAATATAAACTACGTGCTTATAATATATAAGTATACATCTTTTATACTACTACTAAACTAGAGCAACGATATAATCCTTTAGTACCTCTAGAGTAGCTACGTTAGCCCCGAGGCTCTTAAGTAGTTAGTATATACTACTTAGGGGGTAGGGATTAAGAGCCCGATGCGCCTATAATACTAGTATTATATAGTTATATATACTAAATAAGTAATTTTAAAACGAATATTAGAAGATAAAGCAACACGCCCTTACTATAAAATCGCATAGGATCTATTAAACTACCCCGAAGGCTTTAACTACAACTAGTAGCTCCTTATTATTAAGGATAAATATACTAGTTAGCTCTTTATATTTCTATATATTAATAAGACCTATAGTAGTATTATGCTCGCTCTATATACCTTTAAGTAATAGGTATCTCAATAGAAGGGACTTTCTATTTATAAGATTACATAAGGTATTAAGAGGTTAGCGATTTCACTCATAGGATATATAGGATATGAGGATTAGACCTATATATAAGGAATAGAGGTTAAAATAACCCCTCTATATATAAAGGAACTAAATAGCAGAGGGGAACGTGCTAGTTAAGAAGTTATAACTTAAATAATTAAGATACTCGCTATAGCTAGCTTATATATAGAGCTATAGGCTAAGATAGTACTAGTAGTAATAACGCTTTATAATATAGGCCTACTTAAGCGTTATAACTAGCATTCGCTACTATAGATTAAAGAGGAGTAGTTCTGCTAGTACTTTCGCTAGTAGTAGCCTAATAATAGAGCAGCCCTAACCTATAACCTTCACCCTTACTAGGGATATATATACGCTTATAGCTACTATATATACCCCCTTAAGAGAGAATAAGAGAGAGGAATCGATAAGAGAGATTTTAAGGTAGTACTACGGGGATATATTAGATACCTAGTAGGATATATTCTAAACGCCTATAACCTATATAAGGTCTAGATCCCCGCGTTATAAATAGTTTTTATTATATAGAATATAATATTTAATAAAAGGACTTTTTATATAAAGGATAAAGTAAAAGAGGCTATCCTAGAAGATATTATCTATAAGATAGTAGAAGAGATTAAAGAACTTATATTATAAGTTAATTTTAAACTTTAGATCCTAGGTATTATAAATAAAGATAAAGCTATATTAATACTTATAACTAAATAGTTACTTATACTAACCCTTATTCCTAAAACTAAGCCTCTAAATAGAAGAATCCTAAAACTTCTAAAAGGATAGGTAAGTTATGAGGGGGGGTAGCTATTATCCCCCGATCCTATACTAGAGCTAGACGAAAGCCTAGCCCTAATAGATATAATAGTAAATATAGTATATATATTAGAAATAAACCGCGTAGATAAAGCTATAGGGGAAGTTATTTCTAAAGGGAAATAGGGTAAGGATTATATTAGAGTTAACCTACTCCCCGCTTTATAAGATATTTCTAAAGCGGGTAAGTATAATAAGAATAAACCTTTAGATAGGGGGCCCTTAAATCTACTAGTATAGCTATATTAGGATAGCGAGGAGAGAGCTAATACTAAATAGAGGTCTAACTAGGTATATAACTAAGAGGACTATAGCTAAACTTATTAAAGCTAATAACTATATAATTTATTACCTAGTAACCTATAACTAGGAATAATAGAGAGCAATCCCCGCTCTAGTTACTAGTTTTTATTATAATACTATATAGAGCGGGAGTAGGTATCCAGCTTCTTTAAGACTTTTATATCTAATTAGTAGAAGGCTTTCCTAGAAGCTAGTATAGGGTACTATATGCTCTATGGCTATATTTATATTACTATTTATAGCGCGAAGCCTGCTTATATAACTATAATAATTTATAAATATCTTACTACTAATAACCTTACTAAGCTACCTCGCTTATAAAAGGAACTATTAAACCTCCTATAGGCGCTCCAAACTCGCTTTAAGGAAGTAGCTAAGGTTAAAATAGATAAGTTATAATAAATAAACACGTAGCGTATAATTAATTAAATAATAACGATAAAGAGACTAATCCCTTTAAAGTAAGTATTGACCTATAAATTTAATAAGGATAATATCCTTAATTAGTATGAAGCAAGGATTTATATTTAAGGCGATTAATAGGAGAGGTTGCCCCTCGAATAAACTTATATAGTAACGCTTATTACCTAACCCTTTAGAGTAAGAATAGTAATTACGATATAATTCGACCTTAAAGTTAAATAGTTTAATATTATTAATATATTCCTTAACGCCTCTTAGGACGTAAATAAAGACCTAATTATTTATAGGTTATTAGATAGCTTTAAGCAGCCTAGAAAGTATATCAAACTACGCTATACGCTCTATAAGCTAAGGGTTACTCTAGTATAAGGAGTTCTCCTTAACCCTTTAGTATCTAGGCCTTATACATATAAGTAAAGACCTATACCTCTTCTAGTTAACTAAGAAGAAGGTTCTTATTATCTTCTATATAAATAACTTCCTTATCTTATTTTATAGGAACTATAGAGAAGTAGTATAGAGAGTAATTTCTAATCTAAAGGAAGTATATAAATTATAGGAATAGGGCCTAGTTAGGTACTATCTTAGAAATAGGGTTATTTATAACTAAACTATATAAAAGATATACCTTTCTTATTGAGTTCGGACTTACGCCGCAGCCCCTTTGTAAAAAGACTATAATAAATTCACCTAGTTTATACTATATAGGTATTTTAATCTATACCCTCTACTAGTTAAGGAAAATAATATAGGAACCCTATACGTTCCTACTACTCGCAAGCAAACCCTCTAAATATTATAAAGTTAGACGCGCGCTATACTAGGGCTAGTTATATTAGAGCTAAACGGGCTACTAAGGCTCTCGTGGCCTAGAAAAGCTACTATACGAGATAACTCCTTTACCTAAAAGGTTAACCTTCTAGTAAGGTGCTAAAGGTGCTATGAACGCTACTACATAAGAGGTGACTCCTTAACTAGAGAGGTCTTTCCTAAGAGGTTCTTATAGCTAGAAGTATAAGAAGCTCTGCTATAAGTAGGGCCTTATACCTCTCCCTTATCCTTATCCTTATCTAACCTATAATAAATCCTTAACTATATTAGTACTAGACCTTATATATAAAAACGCTAAGCTTGCGTAAAGCACGCCCTTTAATACTAATAATATACGAGAGCTCGCTAGAGAGTTTAGTATTAATATAATTAATAAAACCTGCTCCTTTTTTAACTACTTTATTATATATAGAGAGTATATTATTAATATAGCCCTTAAGAGGGCTCTTATTAATACCCCTAGAGGGGATACTTATTATTATATTATAGCTAAGTAAGTAGACTTAGTAGTAGAAGCTAAGCGGGTTATTATATACCCTATAGAGTAGCCCTTCTTTAAGCAGGTCCTCTATACTATTAAGGCAGAGGTAGCCTAGGCCCCTTAGGGCTTAAATATTAGTAAGTATAGCTTATACTAACTAATAGAGAGAGCGTTACTAATAATAGCATAGCTGCTCGTAGATATAGCGGTAATAGAGGTAGTATAAGCAGCGCGGGTAGTGCGCGAGAGGAAAAGTTAAAAGTTTTATAGTCTATTAAATAATTAAAAACTATGTTATTATTAATATAACGTTAAAGATCGTGAGGCTATTAACAGGTATATATAAGTATAGCTATAGTTAGGAGAGTTACGATCACGTGACCAAAGGCTATATATTGTTAGGAGGCGCGGAGTTAGAAGGTCTATTGCACTTAAGTAGGTAAAATCACTATGCAGTGGCGAGAGGCCATACCTTTCTTATAACTAATACCTTAAGTAAGTTATAAAGCAGTTCGATTTACTTAACTTAATAGCGCTAGTAACCCCTCTTCTGAACCTACTACTCCTAAAGAGTAAAATAGTAGTAATACTATTAGAAAGAAAGAGTTTCTAAGGGAAGATTAGCTCTATACTCTATACTATTATTATAATCTAACCTAATATTACTTTTATATATTCCCTGCTCTTAAGATTCCTAACAAACCCCGCTCCTAATTACTATGCTATTACTAACTAGGTTATATAATACATATATTATACTTATTACCTCATAATATATTTTAATAACTTAGGGGGTAGGTAGGCACTATTAATTATAAGCAACGCTTTATTTATAAATTATAAGGAGACGTAGAAGTTATCGTAAGGGTATATAATCTCGCTCTTTAGAGGACTACTTTAATAAAAGGCTACTTAATAAGCTATAGTTATTATATTAATAATAGAGGTAGAACTTCTAAGCCTGAAATATATAGCTAAGGAGATAATCGCTCTATAGAAGCTATTTAGGGATATTGCTCTTAAACTTAGCAATATCTAGAAGATTTATTATAATAACTAATAGATAATTTATCTTATAGTAAGTAAAAAGGAACGGATCTTAACTAAGCTATAGTATATTAATATTTAGAATATATAGCTATAATAAGAATACGCTAGAGAATCGTTTAACGTAGTATATATACTAATAAACTATATACTACCTAATAGTCTTATAAAGGTCCTTAATTATAAGAAGTTCAAATAGTTCTATTCGCTCCTTAATCTAAAAGATATATAGAGAATAGTTATAATAAATAAGGGACGCTCTAAGTATAGGAGAGCTAGTAGCGCCTAACTTTTAATTAATTTATAGCCTACTAGCTAGGAAGCCTAAAGTTACTTATATAAGAGCAAAAGAATATAATCTACCCTAAAGGGCTACCCTAAAACGCTAATCTTCTACTACCTAACCTTAGAGGATTTACTCGTACTAATCTATAAAGATATTATATAAGGGTAGTAATACCTCTAGCAAATATATATTGAGAAAACTATTAACTATATAATATACTATAGTAGCTACGTTACTAGTAGGTAGATAAGGTGCGGGTATACCTATACTAACTACTAGGGCTCTAAATAAAACTAGGGCGGGAGATAGAGCAACGATACTATATATACTAGAACTACCTATTACCCTAGAAGCCCTACCCGAATCCTTATTATTACTACCCTTTTTTACTATTATAGTCTCCTCCTTCTAAGTAGTAATAGCCTTATAGAGCGTAGCTCTCTAATAAGCAAGGGTTTATAAGTTATATTAAAAGATAGTTATAGAAATAAAGTATATATAGAACCTTACCTTTCTAACTACTAGGTCCTTTAAAGTCTTAGCTTTAGTATATTAGTAAGCTATAATAGTAATAGGGTTACTTATTTATTAATAAGGTACCTTATCCTTATAATAGTAATTATACTTATTTACTATATTAAGCGAGCACCTTCTATCTAATAAGCCTAAGAGCTCGCTTAAAATATATTAAAAGTAGAGCTTATTAAAGAGGGGTATTTACCCTGCCTCTATACCTTTACTAGGGAGAAGAGGGCTAAGAGGGGGCTCTAAACTACTCTTACTAATACCCCCCTCCTTATCTATCTCCTTAAGGGTTATAATAATAATAAAGTTAGTAATATTCTAATATATAGTTATAATAATAAAGGGATTATAACTTACTAGGAGCTATCCTCTTAAACTACCTAGGAGGGTAACCCTAGGGCCTCTTAGGTTATAAACCCTTACCCTTAGAGCTACCCTGTATAAGTTACTTCTACTTCCTTCTACTTATTATATAATATATTAATATATTATATATTAATAAGAGGAAGGAATAATATATATATAAGCTTATTATTACTCTCTAGGGGAGGAGGGCGCGCCCCTCTACCCCTAGCTTTATTCTTACTTTTAGTAGCGCGCGCCTTCTTAAGAGCTATAGCCTAACTAGTCTTCTTTTTAAGAGGTATCTATAAATATATTAGTATATTATAATAGCTTTAAGATTATTATATAATATAAGTATATATGCGCGCGCGTAATAACGTTATTATTAGGGCTAAAGTTAGATATATATATAGTTATTATATTATATATAGGGAAGAGTTAAAAAAGTATGAGGGTAGCTAGGGTATTTCATTTAAAGTTAACTTAACTATAGCTACTCTACCTAAGCTAATAAGAAACAACGGATTCTACTACTATTAGTAAGAGTTAGTAAATAAAGGGTATTATAATAATAATAGCAATAGTTATAAAGGTAGAAAACTACTACTATTTACGCTTTACTTATACCTAATATAAATAACTTTACCTTATTATCTCTTTTATAAATAGGCTTATTAATAGGTTATTTATAAATATATTGCTTTATATTTAGGTATTTTAAGAGATACTACGTAGCTAAGCGCTTTTCTAGCTCCTACTATATCTAGGGGGATATATTATAATACTTTTAGTATTACCTGTTCCTAGCGCAGCATGTAACCTAAAGGTAGCTCTAGAACTACCTTCTTCCGAGGGTTATTCCTCCGACCTTAGTTATAAATAACCACGTTATAGCTACTCTCGTTATAATAGAATAAGCTCTTTAGTAACTATAAATATGGCCCTATAGGACGTTTCTCAACAAGAGTTCCTATGCAAGTCGGGAAATTCCATGACTTGTATTACTCTACATTAGCACCTGCTTGAGCAGCTGAAGTCCCGTGCAGGTCGGTAAATTTCCCGACCTGCATTACGTCTGCGCTATCGAGGTACTGTGACGAGCAGCCCAGAAGGGTCTTGGCTGCTTGGATAGCCCCTGAGCAAACACTCTCGGCAGTTGGTCCCAAGGTGCCATACCTCACAGTAGAATCACGCAGCATGGCTCAGAGCTCACAATTCTTATTAGGAAAATTGTGAGCTCTGGGGACCGTAGCCCGCCAGCTAGCAGGGGCTATCGTGACCGAGCTGCATTAGCTTCAACCCGATCCACTGACTAGTAGAGGCCCTGAAGCATAGATGTAAAGTAGATCCTCTGGACTGCGTGCTCAATTGATGTGGATATCCTTAAACCTGTACCTAGACTATTTGTCGTCGCGGTGAGTGTTGCGTTATTGTTGTCAACCCGTAGTTGCACTTATGGCGGCACTCGGAGGGATTGGCATGCTTATCTAGTGATGTAGTGATATACCTTAGTTCAGGAGGCCAGGGTCAAGGTCGACGGCACGTATTGAGCGCTAGTGCGTATGGTTTAAGCAAGAGGTACCTTAGCTATTTTTGAAGACTAACACCTCACAGTGCTTGGAGTACACCATATGACCCCCACGCGAGGCCGACCGTTCAACACGACACGATACGCCTTGAGAAACGGTACTCCGTCTGCTTTTTCACCCCACCGAACCGTTCGTCACCTCCCGCCCTCCCAATAGGAGCATTTATTTTTCCTCATCACCTCGCCACACTATTCACCTAGGCCAACATCGTAGTCTACTCGCAGCAATAAACCCCAACGTCTCCGCATAGCATTAATCCACAATTGATATTAATCCATAATTATTATTGCGGCGCCGCTTCAAGAACAGAATTTTTTCAATTTTGAGAAGACTTATAAGACGGATTCAAGCGGCCGCATGACGCGCATAATGAGCATCGGGAGAAAAAGGCATCCTGCGTTAGTAGCCGTTTCTTGGGCAGACCTCACAGCGCCTATGCGCCGTCACTCCAGCTACAGGGGCCACCTGCCGATTTGAGGCCTGAATTCAGCAGGTGTGATCCGCCAAGACAGCTGGGCCGGCAGGGCCTGTGCTTTAGGGAACAGGTGACGTTTTTTAAGCGCTATCAATCGTCACATCCCCACTATGATTATAGCGCACTTCTGGTCCAATAACAGGCATAACCTGCTAATTTTTAGCGAGGAAAGGGTGGGCAGGCTAACCCACGCGTTGCCGCTAGAGCTCAGAGCTCACATTTTTCCCACTAAAAATTGTGAGCTCCGGCTGGCGGGGGCTGCCATGACCGCTCTGCTTCGGTCACGGCCAGAATGACCACGAACATTCATCGTCACCAACTACGCAAAGGCATTAGGAGCATATCAACCGGATCAGACTGACGCTATGCAAGTGCCGCAGAAGGGGCATGGCGAGTGATGGATTGATTGTGTAAGGCAAGAAAGTGCACGCTCTAAACATAGCTACGCACATTTCCTCGTATTCATCCAGCGCATCCTCGATGGCCTGGTTGCACGCGACAACGGCTTCGCATGCCCCTTTTACCTGGCGCTAGTTTTGACAATGTCCGTCTCCTCCCTCGCCGTGGCCCCTATGTAGTCTTCCTTCCTACCCTCTTCTTGTATGTCCTGATCCTCCGCCTCGCCCGAAGGCGAAACGACAATAAACTCGTCTTGATTTCGCGCATATTCGTATCCGTCGGTGGGAGTTGAGTGTCGGCCCGCGGGGACTTGATTAGGTCCTTCTGTGATGGGTCAGCTTTGGAGCAGAGGGTGTCAGGGTAGTATTACAAACTGGATGCGTACCATGGAGCTCTGATGTCGAACCCAACAATGCTGCGGGTTGGGATGTCGCACGAGCCGAAATGCTAGAGCGGAGAAGTTGGTCGTTTGTGTTTCGTGGAACCTTTCTCGCCGTGGGGAAGAACAATTACCTCGAACGACGTGCATCCCTTGTGCTTAAGGCGCAGCATGGACGGGAATGACTCGGTTGAGGTCGGAAAGGGTCTTGCGGCATGCTGGAAGAATGGAAGATCGAGTGCCAAGAGGGAGCTTGATGAAGACGCGCGCCGGAAGCTGGCTGGCTTGGGCGTGCGGATGCCTTGATACAATGAAGACGAGAGCATAGAATGGATAAGCTTATCGTGCGGGTTCGTGGAGCGGGATGATGGGAAAGTTCCTGGCTGTGAATCGACTTTTCATTAGGGTGGGTGCGGACGGTGGAATGACACTGGAGCAACCCCTTCTGATTGGCTGCACCAGAGTGTTGCTCCTCTGGAGATAAAAGACGTTCGAAGTTTCCCGACCTGATTACGTAAGCACCTTGTCTCACACCTTTGGTGGCCGTCCCTGGGCGGGAGTCAGATTGTGCTGAGGGAAGGCACGGGCCGACCCGTTCTCTTGGAATACCGATATGAACGCTGGGGAAAGTGACGATTATTAATGGAGCATCGTGACTTCCCATGTGTTGGCCCACCACATCATCGCCGCACGAAAACCGTGACCTTCGTTTGTCATAATCGTCACATTCGCTTATCCACAATAGCGAATCTCGCTGGCTGCATGGGTCGTCGCATTCATTTATCGAGAGCCATCGGCCACATGCGGCCGCACAAGGGCGAAAACTTGCACATGACGTGCCCGTCTTCTCAAGGTCGCCTGTTGAGCAGGGAACATGCTGCTTCTAATAAGACATCAATACATTCTTTTCCAATCGTCGGCAATTTAGTTGCACGCGATGCCGCCCTTCCGGATGCCGACGGTCGACCCGAAAACCCTCCGCTGCAAGAACAAAAGCACCGTTGCAATGCATCGGCCGTCACCCGTCCAGCCTCGAGACGTCGTCCAAGTCTGCGAACACAGCCCGCCGCCCGATACGAAGCACCTCCTGCAACGATCCATCGTCTTTGAAGCTACGAATCTACGGGTTCAAGCCCTCGGAAACGCTCCTCATCCTCTGCCTCGACAACGAAAAGCCGACGAATGCCCGAATGTCGGGATGCAAGCCTTCATCTCTTGATCTATCCAGGGTCTAATGGGCAGAACCTGAGCCATCTCGCTCGCAAGCTTGATAATGACTTGGATTGATCCATATCACCCCCTCTATCAAGCCAATTCTACATACATGCATCCCCACCACTGAGTCCGGTATCCTGCTAGTCCACTGCAGGGTCGCCGGTCTCGCTGCTTGGGCAGAACGTTGGCTTAGGTAGTCGTTGATCAGCTGGCCGCCCCCAAAACAGCTGATCAGGTAAACTTCTTCCTTCTAATAGACAAGCATCATTCGTGTTCGCTAGTGGGTGGAACGTGAGGTCTGTCCAATCCTTCTGTCCCAAGTGTGCTGTAGCGTTCTGGCTTCTTTCTTGTCGCCGGCTCCTTCCATGGCGAGAGCGATGGCCTTCCTGCTTCCATAGCGATTGCGGCCGCACTGCAGCTGTCCAGTGCATGCCCATAAATGCCATTGCCATGTTCACTTCCCGGGTAGCGTCGGCGAGCTTCAGCGTCTCGGTCTCGTTAGTAGGCATCTTGCTTGCAGATTGCAGACTGCGTCATTTCGATTGGTTTCTCAACCACCCTCGGCGAATATTGTCCCTTTGCCCTTCTCGGGGACGTATCACGCTATTTGACGTACGCGAGAGTATGGCTCGCTGAAAAAGAGCAACCGAATACGCAGTCTACCCTGTGACGCTTGCCTCACCTGAGCTGCCACGCCTCCAAGAATGGGTTTTTTTTTTTTTTTTTTTTTTTTTTTTTTTTTGAAAATCCCGTATGCTTCAATTTACGAAATCACGATGTAGTGCTGAACATCGAATGCACCGGTGCTGAGAATTGCCTTGGCATGGATGGACCCTTTCCCGTCCTCTACAGCCGCCAACATCATTTTCAGACAGAGGCAAACCCAGCCAGGCGATCAGTTCCAGCTTCCAAGGTTGGCTTTTGTGTCTCGACCAGCTGAGGCCGACCTCTTCAAAGGACGATAAATGACTCCAACGCAGGCGCTTGGTAATCAGCTAGGCAATGTCTGCACTATACAGTGGAAGAATTGCGATAATAGCGCTGGGTCCCCCTGCTCCCCGCCCTTTTGGTCGCTATCTTGGTCTGCATCCTGCGTCCTTCAACGCGCTGCCGCACGTTCGACATCGGAAGGCAGGCATCTTTTCTCCCTTTAAGAGTCGTCTTGTTCGAGCTCGGCCCAGTGCTATGCTCGCCGAGTTAGGTTATAACGAGGATCCGCAGCACATTCCCGACAGGTGACGTCGCGTCACCTCGCCACATACGAGCCAAGCGCAGAGGGTCAAGTGTCCTTTGCTTGCGACGGGGTGCATGGATGTAGTGAGCATCCGTCTGATGCATAGCGACAACAGGTTTCGGGATGGTCTCATCACAACGAACCGGAAGTACGCTGTAACTACAGTGGAGTGGTGACGAACGACAGCGCTGAAAACGTCACCTGTACCCTGAAGCAGAGGCTGTGGCGGTGTGAGGTACCTCACAACACCTGAGGGCGTGGCTCAGAGCTCACATTTTTGCCACTAAAAGTTGTGAGCTTTGGTAATAGTGCCTGCCTTAAAGTTCAAATAGTAGATACTGTGGGAATACTCACCCACCTACCCAGTAGGTGGGACTCCCACTCGCCTACTAAGCTAGGTCTAGCTTCAGATCCATAGCCCGGGTTAGAATAACTAGGACCTAGCGAGTAGTTATATAACCCCTTATATAATATACCTTATTAGCTTCCTATATTATTCCTACCTCGCTTGCTACCTGCTAATAAAAACCTTATTATATTAATTTAACTATTTTAATACTGTACCTAACCTCTCCCTCTCTTTAATACTAGTATTATAAAACTAATACTAATTAGTAATTAACTTTAGTTTTATACTACTAACTATAGATTAGTAATAATAATAATAAATAAACCAAAAATATAGTATTTATTACTTTATAATCCTAAGCCTCCTCTTATATATAACTATTATATTAAGTGAGACTTTAGGTTTAGTTACTAATAGTTTAGCCTCTACTTCTAACCTAGGACCTCTTAATTTATTATGAAATATTATTAGTAAAGCTTTAGATCCCTTATTATTAATAATAACTAAAGTCTATCCTACTATAACCTTTATACTAATAATCAATACTAATAAAGGTATTATTTTCACCTTATTTCTATCATCTTTTAATAATATCTATTGCTCTTATAATACTATAAATATCTTATATCTTATATCTACTAACCTTACTACTTTCTATTAACTCTATAATTATTTAAAGCCCTCTATTAACTTCTCCTCCTTCTACTTTATATTAACTCTATACTTTACTAGTTTTAACCTTCTATAAGTTCTTTTAGTACATTTAGCGCTATTTAATACCTTCTAATATTAATACTAATCTTACTACTTCTCCCTCTTTTAACCCCCTCCTTAATACTTGAATCTACTATATCTAATCCTCTATTTAGATTACTAATAGTAATAACTTAAAATAATAATAATATAACGTGGTTAATAAGCGAGCTAGCTACCTAACCGTATTTAACCTATATTCTACCTCTTAACTTATATAATACTATAACGCTATGATAGGATTATAAAAGAACGATACTTAATTAAATCTAGCCCTTTAGGCTATCTACAAAACCCTTAATCTTAGTATCTAAGCCGCTATAAAGATCTACTCTATCCCTTACTTAACCCTTAATATATAAATTAAGAAGATCTTATTATAATACGATATAATACCTAATTTAGAAGATTTAACTATACTTAAAGAAAAGAACCTAGTTAAATATATTCTTAGTCTGAATTCCTAATTATTTCCTCCCTTCATTAATAATATAGAAAATATAGCTAATTAACTATATACTAACTATAATATACTACTAGTTAAGAAGCGCTAGTCTTCAGACTTTATTAAGTAATAACTATAGCTCTAGATGCGCTTTGTTTATAAATATAACTATGAGAGGGCTTAATATAAAGATCTAGATATAATACCTATATAGTTTTATCTTATAGCGAATATAATTATAAAATATAGTATTATAAAGTCTAATATTTATAACGTTAATAAGACTAGCTTTATAATAGGCTAAAATATTACTAGAATAGTTATTATAAGTATAGAAAGGTATTTAAACAGGAAAGTCATATAGCCTAATAACTATAAATAGGTTATAGTTAGTTAAGTTATTAGCTTATTAAGCTATAATATCTCGCTATATATTATTATTATAAGCTAATATTACCTTACTACCTAGTATACTAAATCTAGTCTCCTATATAACTAGGTTATTATAATACCTAAAAATACATAGATAATAAATAAAAAAGGCCTAGATTAGCTCTAGTATTTTAATTGGTCTATAAAACTATATATAAGTAGTAATTATCACCTCCTTATTATTAATAGGTATAAGAACTACTATACTACTAACTTTAAGATATCTTATAAGGAAAATAATATTATTATACTACATATACTAGCTTCTTTATCTTATCTACTTTAGCCGTTAGATATTAAGTATTTTAGGCTACTAAAGAAGGCTTATAGCTAAGGGATTAAGGAAAAGATATAATAGGGTAATACTTATATTATAAAGGAGGACTTCTTCCCTATATTTTATAGAGTATTTATATAAGTAATTATAAAAAGGAATATCTAGGGAGGATTTCAAGGGGCTAAGCGTATACTTTTAAGTATAGAGAGTATACTATCTAAGCTTAACATAAAGTTATATACTCTAATACCTCTAGGATCCCTACTAATAATACCCCTAGCCTAGACTTCTTAGATATTAAATAACCTAGCTAAAGTAGCTTTTTAATTTAAATTTATCAGTTAAGGGATCTCCTATTATTAAATAGCTTCCCAACTTTAATTATTAAAACTAAAGAGTATTTATTAAAAAGAGTATAAGGTTTTATATATTAAATTACCTTATTAAGGTCTAAGAATAAAATCCTTTAAGAAGAGAATAACTTACCTAGCTAATACTAAAGAGCTAAAAAAACCTAGCTTAGATAAAGAGGGAGTCTTATTATAGCTAAAGTAGAGGATATTTAGTTATAGATAGGTAATAACTTAGATTAAGGAGGAAATATATTAGAATAGTAGTTATAAACTAAGGACTACGATAGGCTAATAGTAACATAACATCTATAGGAATACTAGTTATAATATATAAATGTATTAATTTACTTAAGAAATATCTAATAAAGAGGTTTCTAAGTAGTTTTAATTAAGATACCTTTCTTAGTACTACCTATTAGTTATAAATATAATATAGTTATAGTTAGGTAGCTACCTCGCTTATCTAGGCAGCTCGCTCATTAACCACGTTACCGAAACTACTTATTATCAGAGAGAGTAGTAATAAGCTCTAATTACTATTAAAATGAATTATCTTAAGCTTAATTACCTAGTATAACTATAGTATTAATATAGTATTCTTATAATTATTAGCTATTTATAGCTCTAAATTTTATAACATCTAAGTATAATAAGCTCTAACTACTTATATAAGATAGCTTTAAAGGATTATAGCTTTAGCCTTTATAATAACTACTAAATTAGGTTTATTGAGCTCGGAATTACGCTGCAGCCCCTTCGCAAAAAGACTATAACAAATTCACCTAGTTCGTAGGTATAATTTAGGAAATATTATATAGGTATTTTAACCTATACCCTCTACTAGTTAAGGAAAATAATATAGGAACCCTATATATTCGTATTACTCGTAAGCAAACCCTCTAAATATTATAAAGTCGGACGCGCGCCGTACTAGGGCTAATTATATTAGAGCCGAACGGGCTACTAAGGCTCTCGTGGCCTAGAAAAGCTACTATATGAGATAACTCCTTAACCTAAAAGGTCGACCTTCTAGTAAGGTAAACGCTACTATATAAGAGGTAACTCCTTAACTAAAGAGGTCTTTCCTAAGAGGTTCTTATAGCTAGAAGTATAAGAAGCTCTATAAGTAGGGCCTTATACCTCTCCCTCTTCTTTATCCTTATCCCTTAACTATATTAATACTAGACCCTATATATAAATATACTAAGCCTACGCGAGGCACGCCTTTTAATATAAATAATATAGAGGGGATTACTAGAGAGTTTAGCCTCGATATAATTAATAAAACCTGCTCTTTTATTAACTACTCCGCTATATATAGAGAGTATATTATTAGTATAGCCCTTAAGAGGGCTTACCTTAATACCCCTATAGGGGACTCTATAAGATATAATAGTATTAGAGCTAAGTAAGTAAACTTAGTAGTAGAAGTTTAGCGGGTTATTACGCACCCTATAGAGTAGCCCTTCTTCGAGCAGGTCCTCTATATTACTAAGGTAGAGGTAGCCTAGGTAGCCTAGGCTTATTAGGGGAACGTTAGTAAGTATAGCTTATGCCGACTACTTTAATATAGAGAGAGCGTTGCTAATAACGGCATAGCTACTAGCGGACGAAGCGGTAATAGAAGTAGTATTTAATAGCAGCGCGGGTAGTGCGCGAGAGGAAAAGTCGATAGTTTCATAGTTTGAATAATTAAAAACCACGTTATTATCGATATAAAGTTAAAGATCGTGAGGCTATAGGCATATATAAGTGCGGCTATAGTTAGGAGAGGTAGTTAGTAAGATCACGTGACCGAAGGCTATGTATTATTAGGAGGCGCGGAGTTAGAAGGTCTATTGCACTTAAGCAGGTAAAATCACTATGCAGTGGCCAGAGCCCAGGTTTATTTATAGTTACTAATGTTAACCTTCTAACTTTAGGCTACCTCCCCTTACCCCCTAACCCCTTCTCCTCCTACCTCCTCTACTTAAATAACCCCTCCCGCCTTTCTCCTCCTTGTAACGTTACTACCTATAACTTTAACTTTAGAACCTTGGCTTCTTAACTTTAATCTCTCTATTACTTTATTACTCCTATCTATACCCTACTTAAAACTATTATATCTATTATATTTAAGTTATAATAAATATTAAAAGAGCTTTCTACTAATAGCTATTCTACTATTAATAAAGGTTTAAGGAATATATCTTAATTGGCTTATAGTAATAACATATATATTTCTAAAATAAAAGTATATATTAAGTTTCTAATAAAAGCTACTTAGATTAGTTAATTATATTATTTTTCCTCCTAATCTTTTCCCGATCTTATCTCCTCCAATATCTACTATATTTATTACCCTAAAGCGGCCTCTGGCTACTGCATAGTGATTTTACCTGCTTAAGTGCAACAGACCTTCTAACTCCGCGCCTCCTGATAATATATAGCCTTTAGTTATATGATCTTACTAACTACCTTTCCTAACCATAGCTGCACTTATACGTGCCCTACTAGATAGCCTCACGATCTTTAACTTTATATCGATAATAACGTAGTTTTTGATTATTTAATAGACTACGAAACTATCGACTTTTCCTCTCGCGCACTACCCGCGCTGCTAATACCGCCTCTATCACCGCTTCGTCCGCTAGCTATGCTATCGTCAGCAACGCTCTCTCTATTTAGCGCAAGCTATACTCACTAACGTTCGCCTAGGCTACCTCTGCCTTAGTAATACGGAGGACCTGCTCGAAGAAGGGCTACTCTATAGGGTATATAATAACCTACCGAACTTCCGCTACTAAGTTTACTTACTTAGCTCTAATGCTATTACGCCTTATAGAGTCCCTTATAGGGGTATTAAGGTAAGCCCTCTTAAGGGCTATATTAATAATACGCTCTCTATATATAGCGGAGTAGTTAATAAAGGAGCAGGTTTTATTAATCGTATTAAGGCTAAACTCTCTAGCGATCCCCTCTATGTTATTTATACTAAAGGGTATACCTCGCTCAGGCTTAGCGTATTTATATATAGGGTCTAGTACTAATATAGTTAAGGGATAAGGATAAGGATAAGGGAGAGGTATAAGGCCCTGCTTATAGCAGAGCTTCTTATACTTCTAGCTATAAGAACCTCTTAGGAAAGACCTCTCTAGTTAAGGAGTTACCTCTTATATAGTAGCGTTTACCTTTAGTACCTTGCTAGAAGGTCGACCTTTTGGGTTAAGGAGTTATCTTATATAGTAGCTTTGCTACGAGAGCCTTAGTAGCCCGTTCAGCTCCGATATAATCGGCCCTAGTGCGGCGCGCGTCCGACTTTATGCGGTGATATTTAGAGGGTTTGCTTGCGAGTAGTAGGAACGTATAGGGTTCCTATATTATTTTCCTTAACTAGTAGAGGGTATAGGTTAAAATACCTATATAGTGTTTCCCGAATTATGCCTGCGAACTAGGTGAATTTGTTATAGTCTTTTTGCGAAGGGGCTGCGGCGTAATTCCGAGCTCAATTACCCTAAAGCCCTTTATAAATAATAAATGAATATAGACCCCCTGCTTAGGGTATCCCCTCTTTAGGGTTAATACGATCCAGTAAGTTAAATTTTAAACCCTCCCCTCTAAGTAATCCCTTTCTTAAGAAGGTCCCTATTAGTTTAATAGTACTAGTATAAAAGAGAGTAAGAGGTTAGGCGTAATATTAAAATCTAAATTAATAATATTAAAGTTAATATTAGAGGGAAGCTAGCGAGGTAGTAAAAAGGGCTAGAACCAATACGGACTAGAAAGATAACAAATAATATAGCTCTACTTATAAATAGGTAAGAATATTAAAAGTAGACTTAAAAGATATATAAAATAATTTATAGACCTAATTAAAAGAGATTATCTCAATTAGGGGCGGATTTACTTAGAAAATACTAGAAAACGAGGTATAGGATTATTAAGGTACTAATTATAATAATATCTAAATAATACTAAAGTTCGCTACGCTCCTCTCCTCTACGCTCTACTCTATAGTCTTCCTATAATAGGTCCGTACGCTAAGGGGGCTTTTTAAAAGCTACGTAGCTAAGTCTATCTTATCCTATCCTAATAGTAATTTATCAGTAGCCTATAGAAGGAATCATTAACTCTCCTCCCTTACCCTCCTTAGCTATAATAAAGCGAAATAAACTTAGGATAAAAAACCTATAATAAATAGAATAGTAAATTAGAGCGGTTATATATAGGGAAGAAATAAAGGAAATAATAGTTAGTAGTACCTATTAAAACGAATAGCCTAGTTATAAATTAAATAAATATCCTCCTCTATCCTCTATTATTAAATTCTCCTCTTATAATAACTATCTTTACCTAGCTACTTTAATATTTATCTAACTCCTTTATACTTTCTCTCTTATATCTATAAATTATATCTTCTTATTATAGCTAATTATAACTTCCTTTTCTTAGGTGTTAAAAATACTACTTAACCTCGCTCTTATTATCTCCTATTAGTAATAGCCCTCTATATCCTAAGTCTTAATATCCCTATACCTAAAATAAAGAAAAATAATATACCTCTTTTTTTTTAATACTCTAATAACTAACTTTAGGTATTCCTTCCCTTCTTATTATTATCCCTATACCTTCTACCTAATAATTATAATGCTTAGGTAGCTATAAGCCTTATTTAGCTTTAACTTAATATCCCTAGTAATAAATTCTTAGAAGTAGCCTTTATACTATAGATATTCTCTAATAAAACTACTAAAGTAATAAGGCTAGCTTTCTAGAAGGCTTATCTTAGTAAGTAGGACTTCGAACGAATATTTAGAGTAACTAAGGTGTCTAGAGACTTCTATTATTAAGTCTTTATCTATACCTCCGCTACTTTCCTCGCTAGATTCTAGGAGATAAAGGTCTTTTAGCGCGTAGTAGTAGAAAGGGCTAGAACCGATAGGAACTAGAAAGACAACAAATAACATAGCTCTACCTATATTTAGGTAAGAATATTTAGAATAGGCTTAAAAGATATATAGAATAATTCGTAGATCTAATTAAAAGAGATTATCTAAATTAGGCGCGGATCCGCTAAGAAAATACTAAAAAACGAGGTATAGGGTTATTAAGGTACTAATTATAATAATATCTATACTATCTTCTTATCTACTACGCTCCTCTCTTCTACGCTCTACTCTATAGTCTTCTTATAATAGGTTTATATACTAAGGGAGTTTTTTAAAAGTTATATAGCTAAGTCTACCTTATCCTATCCTAATTATCCCCTTAAGACTCTTTATAATATTATAAAGGAGAGTCTTAAAAAATAAATAAAACTACTTTATAGAAATAGTAAATAAATTCTATTTATAGATCTAATCTATTAATAATATCTTCTAAGTAAGCGATCTTATTATTAAGAAGTTCCCTTAGGTTTAACTATTTTCTATTATAAGTTATATCTTAATAATAGCCTTACTACTTCTTCCTCTTTATTATACTCCTTATCCTATTCTAATCCTTAGTATAGCTTAAACTACCCGCCCTATTATACTAGGCGCGAGAAGTTATAATAGTACGCTCCCTTAGGTATATTCCGCTCGATCTAATCTTACTAGTTAACCCTCTACTAGATATAGTCTATATAGCTATAATAACGCTTATGTAAAGGACTAGGCCTCTTAAGATATAATAGTATATCTATAGGTATAGTTCTTAGGCGTTGCTTAATAGTTATACTGCGACTTAGTATCTATAAGACTTATAACTAAAGCTAATATCTAAGGTATTTAAGCTTATTATCTAGTATTTTAAATAAAGTAGACCTAGATAATACTAATAATCTATAAATAGGTTAAGGAATATCTATTATAAGAGATAGTATAATATTATTATTATTTCTAAAGTCTATTATGTTATTATCTATAGGTAAAGGAGTAGGAGAGTATAAAGGGAAGAAAGATTCTTTCTTAAAGTCTTCTTAGCTTAATAGAGTATCTTATAGAGCTATATTACTATTAATAGTCAAGTTATAGAACTCTATAGTAATTATAGATATATATTAAGTAACTAAGGGGATTTTAGAGTTAGAGAATAATATACTATTACTTAAGGTTATACTATTAAAATATAGAGATAGTAATCCTTTTTAAATTAGAGCTCTAGCTTATTTAATATATTAGAGACTATATATAAATCTATCCCTCTATTAAACTAAATTAACTATATAGGTATTAATTAATAGGAGCTT
>JAVHLU010000885.1:0-43693 GCA_036785755.1 Colletotrichum ledebouriae
TATTAACTACTCCGCTATATATAGAGAGCGTATTATTAGTATAACCCTTAAGAGGGCTTACCTTAATACCCCTATAGGGGACTCTATAAGGCGTAATAGTATTAGAGCTAAGTAAGTAAACTTAGTAATAGAAGTTTAGTAGGTCGTTACGTACCCTATAGAGTAGACCTTCTTCGAGCAGTTCCTCTATATTACTAAGGCAGAGGTAGCCTAGGCGAACGTCGGTAAGTACGGCTTATGCTAACTACTTATAGAGAGAGCGTTACTAATAATAGTATAGCTACTAGCGGACGAAGCGGTAATAGAGGTAGTATTAGCAGCGCGGGTAGTGCGCGAGAGGAAAAGTTAATAGTTTCGTAGTTTAAATAATTAAAAACTACGTTATTATTAATATAAAGTTAAAGATTATAAGGCTATAGGCTCGTATAAGTATAGCTATAGTTAGGAGAGTTATAATTATATAACCGAAGGCTATATATTATTAGGAGGCGCGGAGTTAGAAGGTCTATTGCACTTAAGTAGGTAAAATCACTATGCAGTAGCCAGAGGCCCTATAGTTTTCTTATAATAGGTCTATATACTAAGGGAGTTTTCTAAAGGTTATATAGCTAAGTCTATCTTATCTTATTCTAATTATCCCCTTAAGACTTTTTATAATATTATAAAAGAGAGTCTTAAAGAATAAATAAAACTAATTTATAGAAATAGTAAATAAACTCTATTTATAGATCTAATCTATTAATAATATCTTCTAAGCGGGTAATCTTATTATTAAGAAGGTTCCTTAGGTTTAACTATCTTTTACTATAAGTTATATCTTAATAATAGCTTTACTACTTCTTCCTCTTTATTATACTCCTTATCTTACTCTAATTCTTAGTATAGCTAAAACTACTTACCTTATTATACTAGGTATAAGAAGTTATAATAATATACTCCCTTAGATATATACTACTTAACCTAATCCTACTAGTTACCTCTCTACTAGATATAATCTATATAGCTATAATTATACCTATTTAAAGGACTAAGCTTCTTAAGATATAATAATATATCTATAAGTATAGTTCTTAAGTATAGCTTAATAGTTATACTATAACTTAATATCTATAAGACTTATAACTAAAGCTAATATCTAAGGTATTTAAGCTTATTATCTAGTATCTTAGATAAAGTAGACCTAGATAATACTAATAGTTTATAAATAGGTTAAGAAATATCTACTATAGGAAATAGTATAATATTATTATTATTTCTAAAGTTTATTATATTATTATCTATAAATAAAGGAGTAAGAGGGTATAAAGGGAAGAAAGGTCCTTTCTTAAAGTCTTTTTAGCTTAATAGGGTATCTTATATAGCTATATTACTATTAATAGTTAAGTTATAGAACTCTATAATAATTATAAATATATATTAAGTAACTAAGAGGATTTTAGAGTTAGAGAATAATATACTATTACTTAAGGTTATATTACTAAAACGTAGAGATAGTAATCCTTCTTAATTTAGAGCTCTAGCTTATTTAATATACTAGAGGCTATATATAAATCTATCTCTCTACTAAACTAAATTAACTATATAGGTATTAATTAATAAGAGCTTTTAGAGTTATAGAGGGGCTCCTATCTTAGAATACTATATATTAAGGTCCTATATAGCCTTAACGAAGCGCTAATTACTATTTTAATCCTATATAGAGTTATAATAGAAGTAGTAGCTAGTTAACTAGTTTATAAGGATCGTAGCTTAGTAATAATTACTATAGTTTAGTAGAAAGAAAGCCCTAGTAATATCCTAAAGATTCTTCGCCTCTACTCTTTTAAGCTTTATAGAAGCTTTATTAATTTCTTTCCTAAGTTATTAGGCTAGTTTATAGATTAGAGTATAGATATTACGAGGGTAGCCCTTAATTATAAATATAAAAAGGGCTATAACCTCTAAATTATTTAACTCCTCTTATCTTATTAGCTTCCCTTATATATTATAAAAGTCTAATAGATATTCTACTTAAGCTAAAGTTATAATAGATAACCCTCTTTTATACTAGGCTATTAAATAATTTATAGATTCTTAGTTCTATTATATATATTATAGGACTACTAGTACGGGCTTATCTTTATTTAATATAGGGTTCCCTTTAGGTCTTATAGTATTAAATCCTACTAAGATATTAATAAAGTTAAATATAATATCTCTTAGGGTAGTAGGGGCTAAGTAAGGGAATATAAATAGTTTTATAGACCTAGAGTAATTAAAATACTTTATAAAGTTAGCTAGTTACTATAAGTTATAATCCCTCTTCTACTTCTTATAGTTATTCCTTCCTTTTATATTCTAGATATTTAGTTCTTTTAATAATCCTTCCTCTCTATTTAACTTATTTAGATTAATAGGAACTATTAAGCTAGTTTAAAAATTAGTATCTTTAGGTACTAGTAGGTTAATATCTATCTTATCTAGAGAAGAAACCTCTAGATTTATAAATTAAGAGGTATACTTAGCTATTTAAGATTTAATATCTAATATCTTCTTAAGCTATCCTTTTTTAATATCTTTATTTCTTAATTTAAAGTATTAATTATATAGAATTCTATCTACTCTTAGTTAGGTTTAGTATCTTTTAGGAGGTATTTTATTAATAAAAGCCTTTAATAAATAATTAATCTAAGCTTAATACCTTATCTTAATAAGCTACTTTAGAGGTATTAGGCTTCTAATTTATATAAAAACCCTAAGCTAATTAATAAAGTAGAGACTAGAGGCTTATAGTAGAGGGTCTATATATTAAAGCTCTATTAGGTATAGTTATCCTATTAAAACTTCCTTAGCTTTACGTCTTAATAGAAAGCTCTTAGTAATAAATATTAAAGTTTATAGTTATCCTTTAGCTCCTCTCCTTAACTACTAATTATTATAAAACTAGTTTCTCCCGTCTTATAAGTTAATTAATAGACCTATAATAACTACCTTAGTAGACTTAGGCGCTTATAAATAAATAAGGAGTATATTAGGGGACTTAGCTTTAATTTAAGTAACTATACTATCCCTTATATCTCTATCTTTAAAATCGTTTATTATACCTCTAACTATCTTATAATAGAGCAGTTAGCTAGGCTTAGTAAGCCTTATAATTTAGTAAGTAACTACTAAGATATCCTTAGTATATATTAGAGTTACTATTTTAAGTATACTAATAATATTAAATATACTAGCTATAACTTACTATAAGTATAAAGGGTGAATTATCTCCTCTACTACTTCTAAGGTCTTATTCTAATATTTAATAAGGATATATTTTAATACTATATTAAAAGGGTCTATCTAACTAGGGATATTATCTATTCTAAATAGAGGGTATATATTATATTTAATTAGCTAAGGCTAGTAACTAAGCTTATTAAGAGGTCTAAAGCCTAGGATATCTCTATTATGTTATTCCTATACCTAAAACCTACTTATACTTAGTTTATTAGGTATAAGCTGTATTAAAAGTCTAATTTTAAGGATAGGAAGGTTTAAAGATCTTAACTCTTAGATCTATATATCTAACGCTTTATTATTATAAAAAATAACTTTCTCTATTATAATATATTAAGAGAAACGTTAATAAGGGGAAAGTATAAGTAATTTATAAACTAAAGAGCTAAATAGAAGTAGTATTTAAAGAAAAGGAGGAGCTATAATATAATAATTAATATTATATAATTAGTAGATAAATTAAGTTTAAAAGTTAATAATATATATATAGGAGAGAGAGAAAATAGAGGGCTTAAGGGGTAAGGAGTATATTTTTATATCTACTAATTATTCTAATAATATAGTAATTTATTAGTAGCCTATAGAAAGAATAATTAACTCTCTTCCCTTACCCTCCTTAGCTTTAATAAAATAAAATAAACTTAGGATAAAAAACCTATAATAAATAGAATAGTAAATTAGAGCGGTTATATATAGGGAAAGAATAAAGGAAATAATAGTTAGTAATAGCTATTAAAACGAGCGGCTTAGTTATAAATTAAATAAATATTCTCCTCTATCCTCTATTATTAACTTCTCTTCTTATAATAACTACCTTTAGCTAGCTACTTTAATCTTTATTTAACCCCTTTATACTTTCTTTCTTATATTTATAAATTATATCTTCTTATAATAGCTAATTATAATTTCCTTATCTTAGGTATTAAAAATACTAATTAACCTCGCCCTTATTATCTCCTATTAGTAATAACCCTTTAGGTCCTTAGTCCTAATATCCCTATACCTAAAATAAAGGGAAATAATATACCTCTTTTTATCTAGTACTCTAATAACTAACTTTAGGTATTCCTTCCCTTCTTTTTAATATCCCTATACCCTCTAGCTAATAATTATAATTTATAAGTAGTTATAAGCTTTATTTAGCTTTAACTTAATATCCCTAGTAATAAATACTTAGAGGTAGCTTTTATACTATAGATATTCTCTAATAAGACTACTAGAGTAATAAGGCTAGCTTTCTAAAAGGCTTATCTTAGTAAATAAGACTTTAAATAAATATTTAAGGTAACTAAGGGGTCTAGAGAATTCTATTATTAAGTTTTTATCTATACTTCTATTACTTTTCTTACTAGCTTATAGGAGATAAAGGTCTTTTAGTATATAGTAGCTATATATAATTTATTTATTTAATCCTAAGGTAGTTATAATATAGTACCTTATATTTACTATAAAGAGTAAGCCTATACTACTAAGAACCCTATATCTAGTATTTATATCTATAAACTATATTTTAAGTATATCTCTATACTAAGTACTCCTTATACTCCCTACTTTTTCTATAAAGCTTAAGAGAGTTACTTATATAATAACCTAAGTATCTATAAGCGCTATAAGTATAGAATTAAGTATAGTAATAATATAAGGAGGAGTAGAGAATTTAATAGTATTAAGGAGATCCTATAGCCCTAAATTCTAATAAATACTATAGTTATAGCTATAGCTAAGTTTAACTTCTTACTCCTTTATAATAAATATTATTAATAAGCCTAGGAATATTACCCTAAAGCTAGGTTTATATAGTCTTATTACCCTTTTATAATAAAGCTACCTCTAGAGTTTAACTCTATAGAAAGTATAAACTACTTAGGGCTTTATATTATAAATTAAGGTACGAAAATAGGGTTTTTAGATATATTTATATAATATATAGGGGGGGTAAAAAGGAAAAGAGAATAAGAAGCTAGTTAGGCTTTAATAAGAAATTAAGATAAATAATATATAAATAGGTTTTTAAGGCTAATATTAAAGTATATCTAGATATAAAAATTAATATAATCCTTTTTATAAGTATCCTTCTCTTTCTCTTTAGTAGAAAGTAATCTAATATTAGTAATAATCTTTTCTAGGAAAAAGGGGGGGAGTAAGAAGGGTTTATTAATATCCCTACTAGGGGCTAATAACTACGACTTTAATACCTTCTTTCCCTTTCTCTTCTTCTCTTTTATCCTTAGGTTATTAATCTTATATTTATTTAGTAAGGAGGGGTAGCTTTAGTATTATTACTAGGAGGTTAAGTATTATATACTTTCCTAGGCTTAATTACCCTATAATAACTACTAATAAATATTAAAGTTATCCGGGCTATTATTATATTAAATAGTAGCAAAGGGGTATATTTTAAATAAGTAGGGAGTTACTAATACTTATCTCTTACCCTTATCCCTAAAGTTTAGAAATATTATCCTTAGAATCTTAAACCTTTAAACTAAGAGATAAAAAGAAAGTAAAATTAGAATAGATCTATAAATTATTAATTAAAATACGTTATAATAAAAAAACCTTATATATCCCCTAGATCTTTTATTCTAATATACTCCTTCTCTTTCTCTTTTATTATTTTAAGAATCTTAATAACTAATTATTATCTAGCTTTTAAAGCCTTAATTACTTTCTCTAAATCCTTTAAATATTATTTTAATTATATTATTAAATATAATAAATCCTCCTTATTCTCCTAATTACTTTCTCTAGGTATTATAAGTTCCTCCTCCTCTTCTTTAGGTATATAATTATTATACTCTTTATTCCCTAGTACTAAGAAGACTTTTACTAGGTTTATTTCTAAATTGGATTTATAAATATCTAAATTACTTAGTTCTTAATACCCTTTAGGAGCTTAAATAAATTTATAAAGTTAATTCCTACTAAATATTTTTCTAATAACCTTATTACTTATTAATATTACTAATTAATAGAATAGAGCGTTTAGAGCTTATAAAAGGATATAGAAAGGGCCTTGCTAATAGTAGTTAAGCCTTTTAAGAAATAGCTTATTAATAGAGCCCTTAATATTAAATACTAGTACTAAATTACCTACCTCTAGCCTCTCCTTCCTTATAGTCCTCTTATATTAACTATTATAGTATTCTATAGTCTTCTTATATTAAGTATTAATTATCTTTTTAGCTTATTTTCTATTCTTATTAAGTTATAAGAAGGCTTATAAATATATTTAAACCTCCTCTTCCATTATTATTACTAAATCCTAATTAAGAACCCTCTAGGTCGGCGTTAGGGTCTTAATAGGAGTAATAGGTTTAAACCTATATAATAGGTAGAAAGGGCTAAAGCTAGTTAAAATATAAATACTTAATTAGTCTATAAATAGAGTAATAAGAAGGTATAGCTAAGGGTCGACGTCTCTCTATCCTCTAGTTTATATTAATAATATATAGGTAATTAGCTAATACCTAGTCTTAACTATATTATTAGCTCTTAGGTTATATATAGATATTACTTTCCTCCTTATATTATATTTCTTATTAAATTTAATAATAATATCCTTATTCTCTAGTTCTCTATTAATAATAAGTTCGCTATATAGTTTATAGTAGTAAATAATCTCTTTATAAATAAACTTAGTAATCTTAGCTAAAGTTACTCTCTTAAGCTAGTAGGCTTTAGGCTATCCTATTAGTAAATCCCTTACCTTAATAAGGTACTACTTACCTACTCTCTATATATCTAATAATATCCTAGTAAAAAGTAGTCCTATTAGGGAGCTATAGGTCCTTATATTATCTGTATATTAAGCTCTCCTCTTTTAGTAATTAGAGTAACTTTTTAAGGATTCATTAATCTCTATATATATACTAGCTTAGATATAGTAATTAGATAGTCTTCTAGCTATAGCTTACTTACCTTAATAACTACTCTTTTTATAAGCCTTTATAATTAGTTTCTTCTACTACTTAGGATTATTAATAACTCGTTATAGTATTAGCTTTTAATTTATTAGTTAAATAAAAAGTAAGTAGTTATAAATATAATAATCTAACGCTCTAGTCTTAAAGTTATAATACCTTACTAGTTATATTCCTAGAGGGTATCTCTATATAATTAAATAATAAGCGATTTATTAAGAATATACTAAATAGGGTTATAAATTATTAAGAAGTACGTCTAGGATATTTATTATATTACTAATAACCTCTATATTTCCTACTAGGACCTCCTCTATATATTACTTATTATTATAGTATTAAGTTTAATTAAATAAAGAACTAGCTTCTATATCTATAAAGAAGATCTATAAATTAATCTAAGAGTTAATCTCCCTCTTAGCTTTCTTATTAATAATATTAGAACGTCCCTAGGGTTTTAATAATAAGCTATCTATTACTATATTCTAAGTATTATAGATATATTATATTTTAAAGTTAAATATTTAAATTTATATAATCTAGCGAATAATAAGGGCTTTTAGAAGGTTTATAGCTACTCTTTTAAGTTATATAACTAATATCTAAGTATCTATTTCTAGGATAAAGTATTATTTATATAAATAGTTATATATCCTCTTTAAAGCCTTTAGAATACTATATAATTCCTTCTTCCTAGCGTTATATAATAGCTCTAGTTCTAACTAAGTACTACTCTTAAAGTAAGAGACTACGCGCTAGTTATTAATAAATTATCCTAGGACTCTTCCCTATCCTATATTACTAGCGTTAATTATAAAGTAGATATCTCCTCCTTTAGGGCTATAGTTTATAGTAATAAGGTTCGGGGCCCTTATAAGTATTATTTTAAAGGTATTTATAGCTATTTATTACTTCTCCTCCTAGCTAAATAAGGTATCCTTCTTAAGTAAGTTAATAAATAGCTTTATAATAATAAAGTAGTCCTTTACCTAGGATCTATAGAACGTTATAATCCTAAGGAAAGCCCTTAACTCTATTAAATTAGTATAAGTAGCCTATTTATAGATCTTAAGTATCTTCGCTTCCTCTAGACGACGCCTATAAGTACTATAATTATAGCTAATAATTATTACTACTTCCTAGGCCTATTATAATTTAACTATTACTACTATATACTCTACTAGCTCTAAATTAACTAGGACCTTATTAATATTTTATAAGTATTTTAAAATAAATCTATAAATCCCTAGATAAGACTTAATTACTTCTTGATTATATTATAAAGTTAGTTCTTCAATAATAATATTATTAAGGAAGGCTTTATAGTAGCTAGGGATAAGGTTATATAGGATTCTAATTATAACCTATATAAACTAAGTAACTAAGTTCGTTACTCCTTAAGGTAATATATATATCTATAGTAATCTAATAGGTAATACGAATATTATTAAGTCTCTACTTATAGGGTTTAATAAGACTTAGTTATATCCTAAGAAGAAGTCTAGTAGTAATAATAGTTAATATATAGCGAAGTCTTCCAAAAATTCATCTACTAAAGGGGGTAGTACTACGTCTTATATTGTAATTATATATATCTTAGTTACTAAGTTAATAAGCTTTATCTTACTATCTTTCTTTTATATAAAAAAGAATAGATTATAAAAAGCTATATAACTTTACTTAAGGATTCCCTTCTTTAGTCTATCCTTTAGAATTATATTAATATCCTACTCTAGTCCTCTTAATATTAGGATTCCTTTTACTAACTATACCTTATATAATACTATTTAAATTATCTATAGAGGCGTAATAGAAGGGTATATAGAGCTATAATACTTAAATTCCTAGGCTAAAGCCTTCTCTCTTATAATAAGAATAGCTAAAAGGAGCTTCTTTTCTTTAGGCTATAAATAATTAATAGTCTTTAGGATAGCTTCTTATTAAGCTCTTATAAGCCTTATTCCTTACTTAGTAGTTAAAAGCTTTAGTATAACTAGGCTTATAGATAGAGCGCTAGGATCTAGGATTATATTTTTCTTAGCCTTTATATATACCTTTAACTTCTACTCTAAGTCTCTATCTAGGGTTAAACTATCTAATATAATATTATTAATAAGTTAAATCTTCTTATCTTTTATCTTATATATTATATTAATATCTTCTATTAGTAATACGGGTATTATTAATATAGGTTTATAATTATTATAAGAGAAAGTAGTATTTATAGCTATAATAACTTTAATATCTTTCTAATATACTAACTTATACTTCCTCCTAGGTACTTTCTTCTTTAATATTCTTTTCTTAGGTCTACGAATATAGTATTAATAATTAATACTATAGCTATTATATCCTACTATATACCCTATACTTATAATCGCTTTATAGATCCTATTAAGCTTAGGGGTAACTTCGTTATAGATTATAATCTCTAGGATTTTATTAAAAATTAGTTTAAACTCTTTAAAAATAGTAATAACTTCCTTATCTAGATCTAACTATTACTTAACTTCGTCTAATAGGTTATAAGAGCCTTTAAAAGCTTATTAAATTACTTTAATATCCTAGTATATCCTTATACTCCCTAGCGTTATATCTAGCTCTTCCTTATTCTTAGTATTATTAACTTACTAATTATCTCTAATAAAGTCTAAGCTTATTATTATATTAGGTCTATTAGTAATAGCCTCTATTTCCCCTCTTCTATAGGAGATAAGAGAGTATATTAATACTAAGAAGAAATAAAGTAGTTTATTTTAATAATAATTTCTAGGAATTAAGTAGTTAAGTCTCCTATATAAAATAATAGCAGGATATTAATCTTAATATTCCTAGACTAAAGGACTCTAATAATCTAGTTCTATATATAATCTAGCGTTATTTAAGTCTTTAAGTTAAAGAGAGCTCCTAGTACTAAATCCTTATTATAAGTATTTTTAGGGAAAATAAAGAAGCTAATATCCTAAATCTAATTACTACTAATATAAACGTCGTCTATAATTATTCCTATAAACTAGGTCCTCTACTCTCTATTAGTAATCCTATAGATCCCTATATTTATTTTAACTATATCGCTCTATAAGCCTAGGCGCTTAATATAACTTTTACTAATAAGGTTAATAGCGGAGCTACTATTAATAGTTCCCCTAATTAATATATTCGTAGGGCTATAAAGGGTAATAGTAATCTACGAGTAGGTTATAATAAAGTCTAGGATAGTAATATATCTTAGTAGTAGAAGTAATACTAAACCTAATCTTCTATTATAGCGCCTATCTTAGAGATAGGATTTATTATATAGTAATTAAATTAAATTACCTTAGTTTATAAATCCTTAGGTAAGTCTATAGAAATAGTAGCTAAAGTCGCTTAGCCTTTAGAATAGTTCTTATTATTATTTTATTAATCTATTTATTCCTATAGCTCCTTATTACTCTCTCCTATTTTATTAAATAAATCTAGAAGTATAATATTAATAAGAATTAAGACCTCTTATACCTTTAAGTTATATCTATCCTTATACCTAGCGATTATAGCTTTAGTAGTATTATAAACTATTCTATCCTAATTAGGCTAGTTCTAATAAAGGAAAGCTTTAGGGATAGCTACCTTCCTATTTACTCTTTTATTATATAGCTTAAGGGTAAGAGTATAGCTAGTTTCTAAATTACTATATTATATCCGAGGCTTATCTTATTTATCCTATTTCTACTACTTAACTTATTCCTTAGGGGCGTCTAGTAGTATAGCGTCTTTAATATCTTCCTTATTATCTAGGAGCTCTATAACTCTCTAAGTAATTTAAATAGGAGAGTTTTAAATTATAAGTAGGTTTACTATTTAAGGAGCCTAGTAATAATAAGTATTATAAGGTTCTATATAATAACCTCTAGCTTTCCCTCTTTCTATAATAATAATATCTTCTACTAGGTTAATATACTAATTCTTTAGCTTAAAGCTAAAGAATATTATATTTATAAAGTTATATAATTAAGTTATATCCTTTAATAAATTTATAAAGCTAATAGATAGTTTAGGGCGTATCTTATTATAACTAATAACTCTTATAACCTCTTTTAGAAGCTTTAGCTATTAACTTTCTACTAACTTACTTATAGTAACTATATAGTATATAAAGGTATCCTTATTAATTAGGATATACTTTAAAATCGTCTAGCTATTAGTTAATTTATAATTATAGCCTTTATTAATAATACCTATCTTAACCTTAGTACTTATATCTAGGGTATTAATAAAGTAATAGGGCGATATATAGTACTAGACCTTATTCTAGCTAGCCTCGAGATACTTAATATAGCTAATAATAATATAGTTAATAGCGTTATAAAACTAGTAGGCCCCTATAGCCTAGAAAAGTATATACTATAGTAGTCTATCTTATTAGAAGCCTCTATAGCCTCCTCTTGCTCTACCTCTTTTAAATCCCTAGTATTACTAGTATCCTCCTTAGTAATCCCTATATCTAGCTTATAAGTAAAAGTATTACTATTATTAGTATTAAGTCTATAAATAGGCCCTCTGGCTACTGCATAGTGATTTTACCTACTTAAGTGCAATAGACCTTCTAACTCCGCGCCTCCTGATAATATATAGCCTTTAGTTATATAATCGTAACTCTCCTAACCATAGCTATACTTATACGTGCTTATACCCTTACGATCTTTAACTTTATATTAATAATAACGTGGTTTTTAATTATTTAAACTATAAAACTATTGACTTTTCCTCTCGCGGACTACCTGCGCTACTAATACCGCCTCTATTACTACTTTGTCTACTAGCAGTCCTCTTATTCGATCGGGTTAGCTAACGCCTTCGCAGCTATACTATTATTAGCAACGCTCTCTCTATTTAGCGTAAGCTATACTTACTAACGTTCCCCTAAGGGGCCTAGGCTACCTCTACCTTAATAGTGCGGAGGACCTGCTCGAAGAAGGGCTACTCTATAGGGTATATAATAACCTACCTAGCTTCTACTATTAAGTCTACTTACTTAGCTATAATATAATAGCAAGTATCCCCTCTAGGGGTATTAATAAGAGCCCTCTTAAGGGCTATACTAATAATACGCTCTCTATATATAATAAAGTAGTTAAAGAAGGAGTAGGTTTTATTGATCGTATTAATACTAAACTCTCTAGCGAGCTCTTATATATTATTAGTATTAAAGGGCGTACCTCGCGCGGGCTTAGCGCTTTTATATATAGGGTCTAGTGCTAATATAGTTAAGGATTTATTATAAGTTAGATAAGGATAAGGAAGAGGGAGAGGTATAAGGCCCTGCTTATAGTAGCAGAGCTTCTTATACTTCTAGCTATAAGAACCTCTTAGGAAAGACCTCTTTAGTTAAGAAGTTACTTCTTATATAATAGCATTTACCTTACTAGAAAGTTAACCTTTTAGGTTAAGGAGTTATCTTATATAGTAGCTTTTATAGTACTTTTAGTACCTTACTAGAAGGTCGACCTTTTAGGTTAAGGAGTTATCTTATATAGTAGCTTTTACCTTACTAGAAGGTTTAGCGAGGGCGTTACTACGAGAGCCTTAGTAGCCCGTTTAGCTCTAATATAATTAGCCCTAGTATAGCGCGCGTCCGACTTTATAATATTTAGAGGGTTTACTTATAAGTAGTAGGAATATATAGGGTTCCTATATTATTTTCCTTAACTAGTAGAGGGTATAAGTTAAAATGCCTATATAGTGTTTCCTGAATTATACCTATAAACTAGGTTAATTTGTTGTAGTCTTTTTGCGAAGGGGCTGCGGCGTAATTCCGAACTCAAGTCTATAAATAGTCCTAAGATTATTATTTATAAGGTTTAGTAGCTTCTATAGCGTTTAGATTAAAAGTATTATTTCTTTAGCTAGTAACTCTCTTAATAAGGCTTAAGATATTAGTCTTATAATTAGCGCTATTAATAATTAGGGTCCTAAAGTTCTCTATAAGAGAGTTAATAATCGAGCTAGTAGTCTAGGCTATAGAGGGTTCCTTAGCTTTAGCCCTCTATTTTATTAGAATTATCTTTCTAGGGACTTAAAGTATTATTATTAGTTTAGGCTTAATAAAGCTAGATAACTACTAAAGTTCCTAGAAGGTAGTAGACTATTTAATTAGAGCGTCTTCTATTATAACCTACTACTTTAAAATAACCTTAGTAAGCTAGTACCTAAGACTTTAGGCTATAGCTCTTATAGCCCTCTCTAAAAAATAGTAATAAGTAATATAAATAAGCTTAGTATTAGTAAGTTCTAAGTCTCTATATTAGATAGCTCTCTATTAGAGCTATTAAATAGTAGTAATTAACGCTATAACCTAGGAAGGGTTATTATCCTTAATATAAGATCTTATAACTAGGTTCTAAAGGTCCTTATTAGGGTCTTAATAAGACTTTAGGTTTATAAATCCGAACTAGTATAGAAGTTTCTCCTTAGCTTCCTTCTAAGTCTTAGCTTTATTAATATACGATTTTACTAAATCTTAATAGTTACTAGAGCTATTTATATAGACCTTATTCTTTATATCTTTATTAGTCTTATAGCAAAGCTTTAAAAAGCTCTTATAGTTAGTAATAAAGTTAGAAATATTAGTATTAATAAACCTAGGCGCTCTAGTTAAATAGGGAGTTATTACTATAATAATAGGATATCTTATAAGGAGATTAGTAAGGGCTATAATATCCTAATTAGTATAACTTCCTTTAGGGGAACATAGAGTGCTTAAGGGTATTACTCCTATCCTAGAAATAGGATTTATAAACCTATTTATATTATTATTAGAGGCTAGCTATCCTATAGCACGAGGTTATATCTCGCTAAATAAAGCTCCTATAAATCTCTCTTTAGGATATTTCCCCTTATTAGAAGAGGATCTAGTATTTAAGTTAGCTAAGGAAGAAGAATATATAATACTTATAGGTCTATAAATATTAAAGTTAAGATTATATAGTTAAAGTAATAGAGTATTATAGTTAATAAAGTAAAGTTATTATTATAATATCTTTTAAATAGAAAGATAAAGTAAGTAGTTATAACTTTTTTTAAATAAAATAAAAAAAGAAATAATATAAACTAATTAACTAAATAAATATAGGAAAGGTCTAGCGACCTCGATCTTATTACTCTAAGCTATTATAGATCTACTTTAAGTCTTATTACTTAATATAGAAGGGTCTTCCTAATAACGCTCCTATCTTAGAAGAATTTATAGCTTTATTATATTAATATCTCTCTAAAGTTAGTATATCGCTCTTAGTACTTAGGGCTATAATAGTAAGGGGTTCGTTAGTCTCTAGTTACTAATCTAGTTAATCTCGCTATACTTATTAGCTTAGTAAAACTACTAATCTCTATATTAGTATTATATATAGCTATCTTAGCTATATTAGCTATAACTCGCTAGTTAAATAATAATAGTTATAATAATATATAAGGGGGTAAGGTAAGGAATATACTCACTAGAACCTACTAATAGTATAAAAAAAAGAGAGAAAGGGAGGATTTTAAGGTCTACGTCGTTCCTACTTTAATTCTATAAGAAAGTATAGCTATTACTATTCCCTTAGAACTAAGGTAGATTTGCGAATAACTTCCTCTTTTTAAACTACGTTTTTATTATTATTTATATCGTTATTATTTATTACTTATAAATTTCTTAAGTTATTATTATATTTAAAGCGGATTAATTATATATATATATATATTAATAGCGGGGATATATAGACGTAGCGAAAGCACCTAACTCTCTCAGAAGCCTATAAAAGCTATTAAAAAGAGCAAAAGAATCCGCCTCTAGGTTCTATTAGAAAGGGCTAGAACTAATAGTAATTAGAAAGCTAATAAATGATATAGCTCTACTTATAAATAGGTAAGAATATTAAGGGGAAGCTTAAAAGATATATAGAATAATTTATAGATCTAATTAAAAGAGATTATTTAAATTAGGCGTAGATTTACTAAGGAAATACTTAAAAACGAGGTATAGGATTATTAAGGTACTAATTATAATAATATATATCTCCTCCTAAAGTCTACTATACTCCTCTCCTCTACGCTCTACTCTATAGTCTTCTTATAATAGGTCTGTGCGCTAAGGGAGTTTTCTAAAAGTTGCGTAGCTAAGTCTATCTTATCCTATCCTAATAGTAATAGAGCTTCTTATGCTTCTAGCTATAAGAACCTCTTAAGAAAGACCTCTTTAGTTAAGGAGTTACCTCTTATATAGTATTATTTACCTTTAGTACCTTATTAGAAGGTCGACCTTTTAGGTTAAGGAGTTATTTTATATAGTAGCTTTCGCAGCACCTTATTAGAAGGTTTAGCGAGGGTATTACCACGAGAGCCTTAGTAGCCCGTTTAGCTCTAATATAATTAGCCCTAGTGCAGCGCGCGTTCGACTTTATATAATAATATTTAGAGGGTTTACTTATAAGTAGTAGGAATATATAGGGTTCCTATATTATTTTCCTTAACTAGTAGAGGGTATAGGTTAAAATACTTATATAATATTTCCTAAATTATACCTGCGAACTAGGTGAATTTATTATAGTCTTTTTGCGAAGGGGCTGCGGTGTAATTCCGAACTCAATACCTTAGATTCGCTCTCTTTAGTATCCTTATATAGTTAAGTAACCTTAGTTATCTAGTATTAAATATTATATTAATTATATATATTATATAGAGTATACCTCTCCTTAGTTAAACGTGCTTTAGTAATTTTATATAGTAAATAAAAACGTTTAAGTAATAACTCTTTCTAATAGTCTAATCTATAGTTAGGGTCCTTAAGTTCCGCCTTCTCGTTAAGTATTAGATTAGCATAGTACTAGTCCGAGGTATTCCTTAATAAGGTTTAATATAGGTTAGGGGTAGCTATAGATAAGTTCCTATTATCTAACTTAACATAGCTATTAATAGTATTAATAAAATAATATATATTTTAGTAATTAATCCTTAGACTACTATTAATATATATATTATTAACTTTATTAGTATATAGAGGCGGATCGAATGACCTAATTATATTAGTCTTAAATCGAGGAGTACTACGCCTAAGTTCTATAACTAACGTGCTAGCTATTACGTATACTACCCCTTCTTTATCTATAAAGAGAAGTAATATAAGAAAGGTATAGCTAACTAAGAACCTATTAGGGTTAAATAATAATTTAATAATATCTCTTAGCCTAGCTAGTAGTTAGGGGTATTAATCGCCTTAGCTATTACTACTACTATAGCTAGGGCTACCTCCTCTATTATTTTAGCCCTCGGGGTTATTATTATTACCTCTATTACTAGGATCTCTAAGTAGTATAAGTAGAAGTAGTAATAGAGGAGTATCCTCTATATATTTAATATCCTAATTATATCTTTTACTTTTATTAAGGTTTAATAGTCTAGCTTCTAGTTCCTAGGCGCCTATTTTATTATATTATTTACCCTAGCTATAAATACTACGGTAACTCTATAAGTTACTTAGCTTAGGCGCGAGAGGGCTACTTATTCTCTTTCCTTAAGTTAGGAATAAAATACTTAATATATCTTTACTTTCTTTAAATAATATATAGAATATATTTAAGCTTAGCTCTAGTATTAATATAATAATTATATCCTTTAATATAGGTTTAAGAGGTAGGAGTTATAACCTATTTATAAAACTTTATTTAAATTTATAATATTCCTCTAGAGTTAATAGGAATACTAAGAAAGCTTTAGAGATTATTATTATTTTAAGTTTAGATATAGGTTTTAAGATATCTAGCTTATTTATAGCTCTAGCTCTTAGGGTTTTATAACCTCCCCTCTCTTTATCCTCTTTAAAGGGGAGCGTTAGGTCTAGAGTCTAGCTCTATTTAGTCTCTATCTTAATATATTAATTATAATAAGGGAGATTAAGGTAATATTACTACTAAATAGTATTAGTAAATAGTTATAATTTAGTTATCTATACCTATAGGACCTTACTTTAAATATATTAAGTAGTTTTATATACTTCCCTATATAATATTAACTTTTAAATAAATCTATAGTAGTTTACTAAATATTATTCAAAGTTCTTATAAGTAATAGCTATAATACTCGCTTTTATAGCTAACTTAAGAAGAGTATACTTAGTCTAGGTAAGTAGCGCGTAGAACTTATTAGGGTATTACTTAAGCGCTATTATAAAGTTTATAATAGTTAAATAGTTAATAGGTTTTAGAAAGTTAGACTTAAGACCTTCTTTAACTTTGTAATTAGAAAGTAGCTTATAGGGTATTATTATTAGAGAGGTTTATTATCTCTTTAAGATATTCCTTAGTTAAGGAAATCTTTAAGGTTTAATATCTCTTAGGGATATCTCTTAATTAAGGGAAATAGTAAAGAGTTAATATCTCTTATTAATATTTCCTAGTTAAGAAAAAGGGGGAGTTTAGAGGCTTTTAATAATATATAATACCTATAGGTATTAATTACTAAGATATTACTGTATATGAACTTAATAGGGTTAGCTATTTATATACTTAAGTACCTTCCTTCATTATAAGGGACGTCCTTAGTTATAAGGGGATATAGCTACGAGGGGTTAGACCCGAGTTTATTTAATATAAGGTCGCTATAATACTATTTATTTAAGCTAAAGAGGGAAAAGGGGAAGTTTTCCTCTCTAGTAGAGATTTCGCTAGTCTATAGGGAATAACTAGGTAGGCCCTAGGTAGCTCCTTAAGGTAGTAAACCTAGGTAAAAGCCTAGGTAGGCTTAACCTAGGCGTAGCTTATAATACTATTCCTCCTCCTAGCTAGCTCCCCCCTAGGCGTAGGCTAGGTTACTATTATTAACTATAACTAGTCTATATAGGGCTTTATACCTATTTACTATAGCAGTCTCTATAATAGCCTCTATAGGCTCCTAGGTAGGCTCTATATACCCCTCCTACTTAACTAGGACCTCGCGTCTCTACCCTTACCTAACTACTTTTTATTATACTATATATATCTCCTCTATATACTACTCGAATTTGCTATTATTAGTTATAATTAGTAGTAGCTAGGGGTCTATCCTTATCTATGCGGGTAAAGGGTCCTCTAGTACCCTCTAGAGGAGGTCTATATAGAACCTTAGGTAGATATTACTAGGTATATCTAACTTAATAATATATAGGCTCGGGACTCTAACGATAGTATATTTATAGCATAACTATAATAGCTTCTTACTAGGCTAAGAGCTCTTATAGTTAGCTATTAAAAGCTAGACCTTATTACTTACCTAGTACTCCTCTATAGGCGTCCTATACTAGTTTATATTCTCCTTACTATACTACTAGGTAGTTATAATACTTACTTAGATAAAGTCTACTACCTCCTATAGTCTTATTACTAGGAGAGTAGCTATTATATCCCTAGAGGGGACTTCTTCTACTATATTATCTACTATAAGTATAGGGTTAGTATAATACCTATATTCTAAAAAGTATAGCGAGAGCTTAGTTATATTACTAACCCTATTATAGATCGCTAGCTAGGTAGTAGGTAGGAGCTACCCCTAGTTATCCTATACTTAGGTTATAAATATATATAAGATAGCTTATATCTCCTAGTTCTATCTCTTAGTACTATTATTAGTCTATAGGTAGTAAGTAGTATTTAATAGCCTCCTTATATTAATAAGGTAGTGGAATTTAGCCTAGAAGTAGCTTATCTAATTAGACCCTTAATTACTAATAATATTATATAGGAACCTATAGAACTAGAAGTAGGAGGTAAGGAACTAGTAAGTATAAGCTTCTACTTTTATAATACTTATCTCCTCTAGTATTACTAACTTACCTAGCTTATCTATTATAACCTATAGGTATTAGCTAGCGTTATCCTTTATAAGTAGTAAGTTTATAATTAAGTCTATTAAGAGGTCTAAGTATAACTAGGTAGGTATTAGTAGGGGCTTAAGGAAGCCCCTCTTAGCCTACCTCTAGATATATATCCCTCTATAGATATTATAGTTCCTTATAAATCTCTATACTATTTATAATTACCCTAGCTAATAGAACTACTAGCTTATTATTTCTAGCGTGCTATTATAGCCTAGGTAAGTAGTTATACTTAAGTTATAGCTCTATTAGATAATCTTTATATAGAGCTCCCCTAGTAAGTTATTATTATCCTCCCTACTAAATACCTATAGCCTCCCCCTAAATATTAGCCTCCCCTAATTATTAATATTATACTTATTAATTTAAACCTTAGCCTTTATATCTAGTAAGAAGCTCTAAAGCTAGTAGGTAACTATATAATATATAGCCTTATATATTATATCCTTTCTTATAGTTTCTAGCTATAGCGCTTATAATTTAGGGTTACTATTAAAGACTATAATATCTAGGATATTAGTATAGCCCTTCTAGCTTCTCTTTACTAGGGGGCTAACTATAGGGTCCCCGCAGGGGTAGGCGTAGTCTAGTATTAGCTATAAGACCCTCCCCTATTTCTACTTATTATCCTACCCTTATAGCGCTTCCTATTCCCTTTAAGAGGGGGTATTAGGGGCTATTACTTCCCTAATAGAGCGGTATTTAATAGTAAAATTATACTAGGATAGCTCCTCTACTTACTAGCTCTAATACTCTATAAGGTATTACCTTTTTATAAAGTATTTAAGCCCCTAGTAATTAGTTAATATCTTTAAAGTAGTTATATTATATAGCTCCGCTTTTTATATATATAGGTAAGAAAGGACTACTAGGAGCTCCTTATTATAAATAGGGTAGTTATATTTCTATAAGTAAGAGCTTCTAGGAGTAGAATACTATAGGGTGCTAGGTACCCTCTAGGTTAACTTATAAGAGCACTCCTCCTAATATAAATCCTAAATAATTAGTTTTAATAATAGTCTTATCCTCTAGAGTAAACTAGGAGAGTACTAGCTAGGTATTAAAAAGCTACTTAAGATATAAGAAAGCTTATTCTAAATTATCTCCCTACTAGAATATTATATTTTTCCTAGTAAGTAGTATAAGTAGTCTAATAATATCCCTATATTCTAATATAAATATATTATAATAATTTATAAGCCCTAGGAAGCTCTAGACCCCCTTTAGGGAAATAAGGAGTACTTACTTAGTAATTAACTAGAGTTTCTTAGGGTTATAGGAGAGACCCTCTCCTATTATTATAATAAACCTTATATACTTAACCCTCTTAATTAAGAATTCGTACTTTATAAGGTTAAGGTTTAAGCCTATATCTACTAGCCTCTAGAGGACCTCCTAGACCTTTTTCTTATAATCTTCCCTCGTTCTATTTAAGTAAATTAATATATTATTTATATAAGTAGTAATAAAGTTATTAAGGAAATCCTATAAAGTGCTATTAATATATCGCTAGAAGCTAGTAAGGGCGCTAGTTAGGCTAAATAAGTAGACTACTTACTTAAATAACTTATACTAGGTATAGAATATAGTTCTCTCTTAATACTCCTCTACTACCCTTAGCTTATAGAAAGCTATTACTATATCTAGCTTAATATACTACTTAGCTATACTTACCTAGTATAGCGTCTTAAAGATTAGTAGGAGAGGGTAGTAATCTTTCTTTATAATTATATTAAGGGCCCTATAGTTAATATAGAAGTAAATCCCCTTACTAGGCTTCCTTATAAAGAGTACTAGTACCCTAGTAGGTAAGCTATTAGCCCTAATAAACCCCTTATCTAGGAGGTCTTACAGGGTCTTTTTTAGTATTAGTAGCTCTTCTCTTAATATATTATAGAAGGGCCCTAGGGGAGTAATAGCTCCCTCCTATCTAGTCCTAGTATAAGGTTAATCTAATAATCTACCCCTAGTTACCTAGGGGGTAATAAGTAAGCCTTATTAGGGTTAAATAGGTTAGGAAACTCCCTTAAGACCTAGTTTAGTAAATAGTATTATTAATCCTCTTTTAGTCTTAGGTTTAAGGCTTTCTTAATATTAGATAAGCTAATAGCTTATATTAGTACTTCTTTAGTACCCTCCTAGTACTTACCTTATTATCTTATTAGGTATTAGTAGATTATAGAGAACGAGGGTATATTAAGGAACCTTATAGCCCTTATTTCCTTTATAAGGGGAGTTTCTTTCTAGTCCTTTAGGTATAGCCTAACTTATCCCCTCCTATAATATACTTAGTAAGCTATAGCGTTATAAATAACCTAGCTCTATTCTATCTAAGGGCGCCCTAAGAGGATATTAGGGTTTAGGCTATTAATTATATGTATAAAGATATACTAGGTATAGCTACTTATTTCTAAATTAAATACTACTATACCTAGTATATTACTTAGTAATATTTTACTAAGTATATACCCTCTTATAAGTTAGTATCTCTTCTTAATATATAAAAAGCAGAGGTATTAAGCTAGGGATAAGTTAAGTATTATATAAGTATTACTTCTAATATCTATTAGGGTATAAGCTAGATATCCTCTATTAACTCTAACTTAAATAATAATAAGCTTATTATTAGCTAGTTATCCCTATTTATATTCTTCCTAACCTAATATCTCCTCCTTAGTAGGCTCTAGGGCTTAACTTTACTCTAGAGTTAGTCTTTTCCTAACTCCTTATCTTCCTCTAAGGAGTTAGTTACTACCTAGTAGTTATTTATAACCTTATAGTATACTATTTCTTCCTTTAAGGTTTTTACTTTTATAACCTTAGGTAGCTAGTCCTCCTTAGTAGGCTCTAGGGCTTAACTTTACTCTAGAGTTAGTCTTTTCCTAACTCCTTATCTTCCTCTAAGGAGTTAGTTACTACCTAGTAGTTATTTATAACCTTATAGTATACTATTCCTTCCTTTAAGGTTTTTACTTTTATAACCTTAGGTAGCTAGTCCTCCTTATTAGAGTAGTACTAGGTAATATAGCCTCTAGTTCTATACGTATAATAGGTATAGGGGTCCCTTATACCCTTCTAAAGTTATTAGTATTATACTAGGGAGGTACCTAAGGAGGATCTAGAGTTTTAATAATTATAGCGTCTTACTTCCTTAACTTATAAGATATATACCGCTCTAGTTATATAAATATCCCCCTTAATATCCTTAGTAATAGGTCTCTAGTAAGTTATTAAGTAGTTATTAGTAACCTTCTAGCGCTCTACTTTCTATATAATACTCTAGACCTTTAAGAGCTAGCTATTATAATTAGCTAATAGGTTAATAGTAATTAGCTAATCCCTTAGCCTAGGGGTAAGGGAGGCCTCTAGAAATAAGATCTAAACTTAGCTAGGTTAGTTTATATTATTTATATTAGCTAGTATTTACTCGAATCTTAGTAAGAAGGTTACTAGGGATTTATTCTCTTTCTACTAGAGGGTTTATAATTAGGCTATAGCTTATAATTAGATATTTAAGTCCTTATATATCTAGTCTAGGTAAGCTATAGAGTCCTTAGGGTTATATTTCCCCCTACCCCCCCTAGCTTTATAGAAAGTAGAGACTACTTACTAGGCTATAGTATTTAAGTAGGAGTTAATAAGGTATTATACCTCTATATTTATAGTATAGAACGCCCTATCTATAGTAATCTTATACCTTATTTACTATACCTAGGTAGTATATTCCTTCTATTTACTTAAAAACTTCGGGGGTAGGGGTAATAGCCTCTAGCGTATTATACTAGGTATTACTAATACCTTACTAGTAATACTTATAAGGGTCTATATAGCTACGCGTTAGCTATTCCCCTACTTAACCTCTTATAACTATTACTAGAGGGACTTTATTATTACTACTAAATTAGCTTGCGATAGCTTATCTCGAGTTTTAGCTATACTACTATTAATTATCTTACTAACTAGTAGAGAGCAGCGCTTAACCTATTATTATTATTATAGTAATAAGCTTAAATATATAAGGGGTTAGACCTAAGTTTATTTAATATAAGGTTATTATAATATTATTTATTTAAGCTAAAGAGGAAAAAGGGGAAGTTTTCCTCTCTAGTAGAGATTTCGCTAGTCTATAGGGAATAACTAGGTAAGCCCTAGGTAGGCCCTAGGTAGCTCCTTAAGGCAGTAAACCTAGGCAGAAGCCTAGGTAGGCTTAACCTAGGCGTAGCCTATAATAATAGCTAACTATTAAGGTCGTGCTACTAATTAATATAGTCTATATAGTAAGCGAAAAATATAGGTGAAAATTCTATAAATTTAGAAGGTTTTCTCCTTAAAGGCGATAAGCCTTTTTATAAGGGTTAACGCGTTTAGGTACGTTTAACGCGTTAAACGTGTTAGACGCCCTTAAGCGGGATAACTGCGCTAAGCGCGTTCGGTATTATATATTAAGCACCCTTAGGCGGGATAACTATACTAAGCGTATTTAGTATTAATTACTTATATAAGAAAAAAAAAGTGTTAATTATAATATATAGTACAAAATCTAATTTATATCTTCTATTATAGTAATATACTAATAAGTAGAGCTATATTACTATATATAAATAACCTTAAATATTTTTAAATCCTATTCGTTCTGTCTAGCTTATATGTATCTTACTTTAAGCTAAGGGAGTCTTAGGTATAGTATTAGCTAGCTTTAGGAGGTTAGGGTAATCCTTATCCTTATTATTAATAATCTCTTTAGTAATAGCTAGAAGTTAGTTAATATTAATATTATAAGTAATAGCTAGCTAGGTATTATCTTAGTAGTACTCTAGGAACTAGTGATAAGACTTATTACTAACCTTAGGGTATAACTTAGTAATACTATTATCCTTAATTATAGTAATTAAGGTGGTAAGGGATATAATATCAGCATAAAGGCCTTAAAGGTCTATAGCATATTTATATTAAAAGTTAGCTACGTCTATAGTCTTAGGGTTATTAAGGTCTAAAAGGGCGTAAATAGCGCTAATATTATTACTATTAATTATAACCTAACTAATATGCGCGTTATCCTTAGTATATATACTAAGAAACTCGTATTATAATATCTACTTAATAATAAAAAATAGTAATATAGCGCTAAAATCTAGGTTACTTATAGTTTATTTAGTTATAAATAAGTTAAGGGTATAGGTATATATATATATAAACTAAGGATAATTATACTATTCTAAACTAGGGTATAGAGGGTTAGATATTTAGCGCAACAGGTAGTAGTAATATTAGTTATATTAAAGAAGTAGATATACTAAAGGTATATATTAATTACCTCTTATATATTTAGGAACTTAACATAGGAATAGGTAAGTTAATAAAAACTAGAGATATAAGTATAGGACTACTAGTTAGTAATAATAATTTTCTTAATACTAGTAGTAGTATTAGGCGTCTTAGTAGCGCTAGGTATATTAGAGGTATTATAAGGGCTAATATTAAAGGAGGGGTTAATATTAGGATAATTATCTAAACCTATAGCTAAAGCTATATACTTAGTAGATAACTTAGTAGTAAGGTACTACTTAGGGCTAAGAAAACCTAGGCTCTTATTAGTTAGTCTCTTAGGGATAGTTACTATAATAATTTTAAGCTTATTAGTAGCTAACTTAATAAACTAGCTTAAGTTAAGCGCGATATTATTAATATTATTAGTATAACCCTTAGAGATAGCTATAGCTAGTACGATTTATATATCTTTATATCTATTACGTAGGATAGAGACATAGCTAAAATATTTACTATAAGCTTATATTCTCTTAATAAGCTTAATAATATCTACTATATTAGGGGTGCTAGCGCTAGTAGCTTACTTCTTTTGAGTAGCTATTTTATTAGTCTTATTATTCTGAATAATAGGAGTTAATTTATTACTAGCTATAATAATTTTGTTAATAATTAAGGTTTAGTATATTTAATAGTATTAATAGCTTTATTAAGTTAGCTAGAGTTAAAGGCGTATTTAGGCTAAGTAGCTTTAATAGGTTTATTAGCTTAAGCGCGTTTAATATTAATAGGTTTATTATCTCTACTTAAGATATTCCTAGACTTAATAGTAATAAATAAGCTAGTAATAGTAATATTATAATATAAGTTAAGTTTAAAGGAGTTTTGTATAATATTATAGAGGGATAGCTACTCTTAATTTAAGATAAGATTAAGAAACTAGTAATAAAACTTAATTTACTTAGTAGATAGTAGTTAGGGAATAAGATATATACTAATACCTAGGTAGATAATAAATAGGGTATTTAAAATATTATAGCTAGTTTTATAATATTAGGTCTCTTAGTCAAGGGTACGCTTGAAGATTTCTTAGTTATAAATATAATATCCTAGCCTTTTATAGGGGATCTTAATATTAGGTAGGTAGTAGTAAATATAATTAAGTATGATATACTTAGTATCTTCTTATTTGAATTATTATCTATTTATGGTAAAACAGTATATAGGTATATAAAGTATAGGTTAGTGATGGCGCTAAGTATATAATAATATTAAGCGTTAATAAGGGTCCTTAATATCTAGAAGAGGATAATTGTAATAAAGTAAGAAATATAAGTATAATAGTTGTAAGGTAATAGGGATAAAGGTATTAATACTCTTCTATAGAAATATATATATAAAGGGAAAACTTAGTTTAATACTAGGTAAGTAAAGGTAATAGTAATAACTAGTAGGGTTACGTAGTAATATAAATTTATTATATATATATATACTTAAGTACGGCCTCTGGCCACTGTATAGTGATTTTACCTGCTTAAGTGCAACAGACCTTCTAACTCCGCGCCTCCTAATAATATATAGCCTTCGGTCACGTGATCCTCTCCTAACTATAGCTATACTTATATATGCCTATAGCCTCACGATCTTTAACTTTATATTAATAATAACGTGGTTTTTAATTATTTAAACTATAAAACTATCGACTTTTCCTCTCGCATACTACCCGCGCGGCTATTAAATACCGCCTCTATTACTGCTTTATCCGCTAGAACTATGCCGTCGTTAGTAATACTCTCTCTATATTAAAGCAGTTAGCGCAAGCTATACTTACCGACGTTTAAGCCCTAATAGGCCTAGGCTGCCTAGGCTACCTCTACCTTAGTAATACGGAGGACCTGCTTAAAAAAGGGCTACTCTATAGGGTGCGTAACGACCTACTAAACTTCTACTACTAAGTTTACTTACTTAGCTCTAATACTATTATACCTTATAGAGTCCCCTATAGGGGTATTAAGGTAAGCCCTCTTAAGGGCTATATTAATAATACGCTCTCTATATATAGCGGAGTAGTTAATAAAGGAGTAGGTTTTATTAATTATATCGAGGCTAAACTCTCTAGCGATCCCCTCTATATTATTTATACTAAAGGGTATACCTCGCTTAGGCTTAGCGTATTTATATATAGGGTCTAGTACTAATATAGTTAAGGATTTATTATAAGTTAGATAAGGATAAGGAAGAGGGAGAGGTATAAGGCCCTGCTTATAGTAGTAGAGCTTCTTATACTTCTAGCTATAAGAACCTCTTAGAAAAGACCTCTTTAATTAAGGAGTTACCTCTTATATAGTAGCGTTTACCTTACTAGAAGCTCGACCTTTTAGGTTAAGGAGTTATCTTATATAGTAGCTTTTACCTTACTAGAAGGTTTAGCGAGGGCGTTTCTAGGCCACGAGAGCCTTAGTAGCCTATTTAGCTCCGATATAATTAGCCCTAGTGCGGCGCGTATCTAACTTTATATAGTAATATTTAGAGGGGTTACTTACGAGTAGTAGGAATATATAGGGTTCCTATATTATTTTCCTTAACTAGTAGAGGGTATAGGTTAAAATACCTATATAGTATTTCCCGAATTATACTTACGAACTAGGTGAATTTGTTATAGTCTTTTTGCGAAGGGGCAGCGGCGTAATTCCGAGCTTAATACTTAAGTACTAAATTTTGCTATTAGTTAAATAAGAGTAGGGATTAACCTTTAAGCGAGGAGGGTAGTTATATTTATAAAAGTTCTTATAGTACTAAGGGTAGAAGGTATTTAAGAGGGAAGGTGTAATAGATATAGTTATTATTATTATTAAGCTAAATATGAATGTTATTATTATTAGGGTAAAGCCCTTAGATATATTAAGTATACTAAATATCTTTATTTTATAATAAAGCCTTAGTTATAATATTCTTTCTAGGGCCTCTAGCCACTGCATAGTGTCTTTACCTACTTAAGTGCAATATACCTTCTAACTCCGCGCCTCCTAATAATACATAGCCTTCGGTTACGTGATCCTCTCCTAACCATAGCTATACTTATATATACCTATAGCCTTATAATCTTTAACTTTATATTAATAATAACGTGGTTTTTAATTATTTAAACTATAAAACTATCGACTTTTCCTCTCGCGTACTACCCGCGCGGCTATTAAATACCGCCTCTATTACTGCTTTATCCGCTAGAACTATGCCGTCGTTAGCAACGCTCTCTCTATTTAGCGTAAGCTATACTTACTAACCCCTAATAGGCCTAGGCTGCCTAGGCTACCTCTACCTTAGCAATACGGAGGACCTGCTCGAAGAGGGCTACTCTATAGGGTATATAATAACCTACTAAATATCTACTACTAAGTTTACTTATTTGGCTCTAATACTATCGCGCCTTATAGAGTCCCCTATAGGGGTATTAAGATAAGCCCTCTTAAGGGCTATATTAATAATATACTCTCTATATATAGTAAAGTAGTTAATAAAGGAGCGGGTTTTATTAATTATATTAAGGCTAAACTCTCTAGTAATCCCCTCTATATTATTTATACTAAAAGGTATGCCTTACTTAGGCTTAATATATTTATATATAAGGTCTAGTGCTAATATAGTTAAGGATCTATCGTAGGTTAGATAAGGATAAGGAAGAGGGAGAGGTATAAGGCCCTACTCGTAGTAGTAGAGCTTCTTATACTTCTAGCTATAAGAACCTCTTAGGAAAACCCTCTTTAGTTAAGGAGTTACCTCTTATATAGTAGTATTTATAGCACCTTTAGCACCTTATTAGAAGGTCGACCTTTTAGGTTAAGGAGTTATCTTATATAGTAGCTTTTACCTTACTAGAAGGTTTAGCGAGGGTATTTCTAGGCTATAAGAGCCTTAGTAGCCCGTTTAGCTCTAATATAATTAGCCCTAGTATAGCGCACGTCTGACTTTATATAGTAATATTTAGAGGGTTTACTTATAAGTAGTAGGAATATATAGGGTTTCTATATTACTTTCCTTAACTAGTAGAGGGTATAGGTTAAAATACCTATATAGTATTTCCTAAATTATACTTACGAAGTAGGTGAATTTGTTATAGTCTTTTTGCGAAGGGGCTATAGCGTAATTCCGAACTTAATAATATTCTTTCTAGTCTAATTATCTATTTAAAGTCTTTTAAGTAATAAGTTCCTTATTTATAATATGTATTCTATTATTCTATAGGGTTTTTTTTAAAGCGTTCCTCTTAAGCGCTTTAGTAGTTTTCTACTAGGCTCTAATACTAGTTTAATACTCTATTAGCTAGGTCTTGAAACTTATACTTATTTATAAAGCTATTCTATCTCTTATGCCTTACTCTTAAATATAGTAATAAGTTTATCTATATTTATAATATCTTTATTTATTTAAATAATATATATTAGTAGGTAACTTTTTTATTTAACTAGATATTATACCTTTTCTTATATAAGGGTTTACTCTTTAAGGATACTTTTAATCTTAAAATACTTATATATTTTAAGCTAATAAATTTCGTTATCTTTCTTAATATTAACTAGTCCTTCGTAGTTATTTTAATAATTAAATAAGTTAGTACTAGGGGCTAGTACTAGTATAAATTAGATAATAAATATAACTAGATAAATATTTATATCAAGTATAATGTTAAGGCGGTATATTAACTTATGAATATATTTAAGGACTTTAAATACAATATACTAATAGCTATACGTTAGATTTAGCTATTTTAGTAAATAATATCCTAATCTTATCTTAAGATATACCTAGTTACCTAGCTTGAATATAATAAAATAATATTTCTATTATATTATTCCTTTATATATAGCTAGGCTATTATAATTAAAATTTTAGCTTCCTCTTAGACGATTTCGTAGTTTATCTTAGGGTTAATATTACTTAAGATATTTAATACGTTATTAGTATTTATCTTATATAAGATCTAGTTTAGTAAATAACTAATAACTTATAAGTAGGCGTTATTAAGATTATATTAAAGGCTTAGGAGTAATTTTACCTAGTTATTATTAATAAGGTTAAGAAGATAATAAATAGCTAGTTTAATAGTTTAGTTTTTATTATAGGCTACGCCTAGGTTAAGCTTACCTAGGCTTCTGCCTAGGTTTACCGCCTTAAGGAGCTACCTAAGGCTTACCTAGGGCTTATCTAGTTATTCCCTATAGACTAGTAAAATCTCTACTAGAGAGGAAAACTTCTCTTTTTCCTCTTTAGCTTAAATAAATAGTATTATAATAACCTCTTATTAAATAAACTTAGGTCTAACCCCTTATATACTTAAGCTTATTACTATTATAATAATAATAATAAGTTAAGTATTACTCTCTATTAGTTAGTAAGATAGTTAATAGTAATATAGCTAAAACTTGAGATAAGCTATTATAAGCTAATTTAGTAGTAATAATAGAGTCCCTCTAGTAATAGTTATAAGAGGTTAAGTAGGGGAATAGCTAATATATAGCTATATAGACCCTTATAAATACTACTAGTAAGGTACTAGTAATACCTAGTATAATATATTAAAAGCTACTACCCCTACCCCCGAAGCTTTTAAGTAAGTAAAAGGAATATACTACCTAGATATAATAAATAAGGTATAAGATTACTATAGATAGGGCGTTCTATACTATAGATATAGAGGTATAATACCTTATTAACTCCTATTAGATACTATAGCCTAGTAAGTAGTCCCTACTTTTTATAGAGCTAGGGGGGGCGGGGGAAAATATAACCCTAAGGACTTTATAGCTTATTAAAACTAGATATATAAAGACCTAAATATCTAGTTATAAGCTATAGCCTAACTATAGGCCTTCTAATAGAAAGAGAATAAATCCCTAGTAACCTTTTTATTAAAATTTAAGTAAATACTAGCTAATATAAGTAATATAAACTAGCTTAGTTAAATCTAGATCTTACTTCTAGAGGCCTCCCTTACCCCTAGGCTAAGGGATTAGCTAATTATTATTAACTTACTAACTAATTATAATAACTAGCTCTTAAAGGTCTAGAGTATTATATAAAAGGTAGAGCGCTAGAAGGTTACTAGTAACTACTTAGTAACTTACTAGAGACTTATTACTAAGGATACTAAGGGGGATATTTATATAACTAGAGCTATATATATTTTTATAAGTTAAAAGAGTAAGATACTATAACTATTAAAACTCTAGGTCCTCCTTAGGTACCTCCCTAGTATAATATTATTAGCTTTAGAAAGGTATAAGGGACCCCTATACTTATTATACTTATAGAGCTAGAAGTTATATTACTTAGCGCTACTCTAATAAAGAGGACTAGCTACTTAGGGTTATGAAAATAAAGACCTTAAAGGAAAAACTAGTATAATATAAGGTTATAAATAACTACTAGGTAGTAACTAACTCCTTTAAAGAAATTAAGGAGTTAGAAAAAAACTAACTCTAGAGTAGATTAGGCCCTAAAGCTTACTAAAGAGGAGATATTAAATTAAGAAGAATATAAATAAGAATAATTAATTAATAATAAGCTTATTATTATTTAAGTTAGAGTTAATAGAGGATATCTAGCTTATACCCTAGTAAATACTAGGAGTAATATTTATATAATAATTAACCTTTCCCTAGCCTAATACCTTTACTTTTTATATATTAAGAAGAGATACTAACCTATAAGGGGGTATATACTTAGCAGACTATTACTAAGTAATATATTAAGTATAGTAGTATTAAACTTAGAAATAAGTAGTTATACCTAGTATATCTTTATATATATAGTTAATAGCTTAGACCCTAATATCCTCTTAGGGCGCCTTTAGATAGAATAGAACTAGGTTATGTATAATATTATAGCTTACTAAGTATACTATAAAAGGGGATAAGTTAGGCTATACCTATAGGATTAAGAAGAAACGCTCCTTATAAAGGAAATAAGGGCTACGAGGTTCCTTAATATACCTTTATCCTCTATAATTTACTAATACCTAGCGAGATAATAGGGTAAGTATTAGGAGGGTATTATAGAGGTATTAGTATAAGCTATTAGCTTAGCTAATATTAAGAAAGCCTTAAACTTAAAACTAAAAGAAAATTAATAATATTATCTACTAAACTAGGTCTTAAGGGAGTTTCCTAACTTATTTAACCCTAATAAGGCTTACTTATTACCCCCTAGGTAACTAGGAGTAAACTACTAGATTAACCTTATACTAGGACTAGATAAAAAAGAGCTATTACTCCCCTAAGGGCCCCCTCTATAATATATTAAGAGAAGAGCTACTAGTACTAAAAAAGACCTTATAAGACCTCTTAGATAAGGGGTTTATTAAAGCTAGTAGCTTACTTACTAGGGTATTAATATTCTTTATAAAGAAGCTAGATAAGGGGATTTATTTCTATATTAACTATAGGGCTCTTAATATAATTACTAAGAAGAATTACTACCCCCTCTTATTAATTTCTAAGATATTACGCTAAGTAAGTATAACTAAGTAATATATTAAGCTAGATATAATAATAGCTTTCTATATATTAAGAGTAGTAAAGGAGTACTAAGAGAGAATTATATTCTATACCTAGTATAAGTTATTTAAATAAGTAGTTTACTTATTTAGCTTAACTAGCGCCCCTACTAGCTTCTAGTTATATATTAATAATACCTTATAAGACTTCCTTAATACCTTTATTATTACATATATAAATAATATATTAATTTATTCTAATAGGATAAGGGAAGACTATAAGAGGAAGGTCTAGGAGGTCCTCTAGAGGCTAGTAGATATAGGCCTAAACCTTAACCCTATAAAGTCTAAGTTCTTAGTAAAGAGGGTTAAATATATAGGGTTTATTATAATAGTAGGAGAGGGTCTATCCTATAACCCTAATAAACTCTAGGTAATTACTAAGTAGTTACCCCTTATCTCCCTAAAGGGGGTCTAGAGCTTCCTAGGGTTTATAAACTATTATAATATATTTATATTAAAATATAGGGATATTACTAAAGTACTTATACTATTTATTAAGAAAGATATAATATTCTAATAGAGAGATAACTAAGAATAAACTTTCCATAGCTTAAGTAGCCTTTTAATACTTAGCTAGTACTTTATTAGTATAGTTTAGAAGATAGAATTATTATTAAAACTAATTATTTAGGATTTATATTAAGAGGGGTACTCTTATAAGTTAATCTAGAGGGTACCTAGTATTCTATAGCGTTCTACGTATAGAAGCTCTTACCTATAGAGTATAACTACTTTATTTATAATAAGGAGCTCCTAGTAATCCTTTTTTGTTTATATATATAGAGGGTAGAGCTATATAATATAACTACTTTTAAGATACTAATTAACTTCTAGGGGCTTAAATATTTTAAAAAGAAGTAGTACTTTATAGAGCGCTAGAGCTAGTAAGTAGAGGAGCTATCTTAGTATAATTTTACTATTAAATACTACTTTAATAAGGAAGTAGTAACTATTAATACCCTCTATTAGAGAGAGTAAGATATATTATAAGGGTAAGATAATAAGTAGAAGTAGGGGAGGGTCTTATAGCTAATACTAGACTATACCTACCCCTATAGGGACCCTATAGTTAGCCCCCTAGTAAGGAGAAGTTAGAAGGGCTATACTAATATCCTAGATACTATAGTTTTTAGTAATACCTATAAACTATAAGCGCTATAGCTAGAAACTATAAAAAAGGATATAATATATAAAGCTATATACTACGTAGTTACTTACTAGCTTTAGAGCTTCCGATTAGATATAAAGACTAAGGTTTAAATTAGTAAGTATAATATTAATAGTTAGGGGAGACTAATATTTAGGGGGAAGCTATAGGTACTTAGCAGGGAGGATAATAATAACCTACTAAGGGAGCTCTATATAAAGATTATTTAATAGAATTATAACTTAAGTATAACTACCTACCTAGGCTATAATAATATATTAGAAATATTAGGCTAGTAATTCTATTAGCTAGGATAATTATAAATAATATAGAGATTTATAAGGAACTATAATATCTATAGAGGGATATATATCTAGAGGTAAGCTAAGAGGGGCTTCCTAAAGCCTATACTAATACTTACCTAGTTATACTTAGACTTCCTAATAGACTTTCTTATAGACTTATTATTTATAAAGGATAATACTAGCTAATACTTATAACTTATAGTAAATAAGCTAGGTAAGTTAGTAATATTAGAAGAGATAGGTATTATAGAGGTAGAAGCTTATACCTACTAGTTCCTTACTTCTTATATCTAGTTCTATAGGTTCTTATATAATATTATTAATAATCGAGGGTCTAACTAAGTAAGCTACTTTTAGGCTAAATTCTACTACCTTACTAGTATAAAGAGGTTATTAAGCACTATATATTACTTATAGACTAATAATAATACTAAGAGGTAGAACTAGGAGATATAAGCTATCCTATAGGTATTTATAACCTAAGTATAGGATAACTAGGGGTAGCTCTTACCCACTACCTAGCTATATAGACCCCTATAAGTACTACTAGTAAGGTACTAGTAATACCTAGTATAATATATTAGAAGTTACTACCCCTACCCCTAAAGCTTTTAAGTAAGTAGAAGGAATATATTACCTAGGTATAATAAATAAGGTATAGGATTACTATAGATAGGGCGTTCTATATTATAAATATAGAGGTATAGTACTTTATTAACTCCTACTTAGATATTATAGCTTAGTAGGTAATCTCTACTTTCTATAGAGCTAGGGGGGGCGGGGGGAAATATAACCCTAAGGATTTTATAGCTTACCTAGACTAGATATATAAGGACTTAAATATCTAATTATAAGCTATAGCCTAATTATAAACCCTCTAGTAGAAAGAGAATAAATCCTTAGTAACCTTCTTACTAAGATTTAAGTAAATACTAGCTAATATAAATAATATAAACTAGCCTAGCTAAGTCTAGATCTTACTTCTAGAGGCCTCCCTTACCCCTAGGCTAAGGGACTAGCTAATTATTATTACCTTACTAGCTAATTATAGTAGTTAGCTCTTAAAGGTCTAGAGTATTATATAAAAAGTAGAGCGCTAGAAAGTTACTAGTAACTACCTAGTAACTTACTAGAGACCTACTACTAAGGATACTAAGGGGGATACTTATATACCTAAAGCTATATATATCTTTTAAGTTAAGGAAATAAGATATTATAACTATTAAAACTCCAGATCCTCCTTAAATACCTCCTTAGTATAATACTAATAACCTTAGAAGGGTATAAGGGACCCCTATATCTATTATACTTATAGAGCTAGAGGTTATATTACCTAGTACTACCTTAGTAAAGAGGACTAGCTACCTAGGGTTATAGAAATAAAAACCTTAAAAGAAGAAATAGTATATTATAAGGTTATAAATAACTACTAAGTAATAACTAACTCCTTAGAAAAAGATAAGGAGTTAGGAAAAGACTAACTCTAGAGTAAAATTAAGCTCTAGAGCTTACTAATAAGGAGATATTAGGTTAAGAAGAATATAAATAGGAATAACTAGCTAATAATAAGCTTATTATTATTTAAGTTAAAGTTAATAGAGGATATCTAGCTTATATCCTAGTAAATACTAAAAGTAATACTTATATACTAATTAACCTTTCCCTAGCTTAATACCTCTACTTTCTATATATTAAGAAGAGATACTAACTTATAAAAAGGTATATACCTAGTAGATTATTACTAGGTAATATACTAGGTATAATAGTATTTAATCTAGAAACTAGTAGCTATACCTAGTATATCTTTATATATATAGTTAATAGCTTAGACCTGGAAATCCTCTTAGGGCGCCCTTAGATAAAATAGAGCTAGGTTATTTATAAATCTATAGCTTACTAAGTATACTATAGGAGGGGATAAGTTAGGCTATATCTAAAGGACTAAGAAGAAACTTCCTTTATAAAAGAAATAAGAGCTATAAGGTTCCTTAATATACTCTTATTCTCTATAATCTATTAATACCTAGTGAGATAATAGGGTAAGTACTAAGAGAGTACTAAAGAGGTACTAATATAAGCTATTAGCTTAGCTAATATTAAAAAAGCCTTAAACCTAAGACTAAAGGAGGATTAAGAATACTATTTACTAAACTAGGTCTTAAGGGAGTTTCCTAACCTATTTAACCCTAATAAGGCTTACTTACTACCCCCTAGGTAACTAGGGGTAGACTACTAGATTAACCTTATACTAAGACTAAATAAGAGGGAGCTATTACTCCCCTAGAGCCCCTTCTAAAATATATTAAGAAAAGAGCTACTAGTATTAAAAAAGACCCTATAAGACCTCCTAGATAAGGGGTTTATTAAAGCTAATAACTTACTTACTAAGGTATTAGTATTCTTTATAAGGAAGCTAGGTAGGGGAATTTGCTTCTATATTAATTATAAGGCCCTTAATATAATTATAAAGAAGGACTACTACCCCCTCCTACTAATCTTTAAGACACTATACTAAGTAAGTATAGCTAAGTAATATATTAAGCTAGATGTAGTAGTAGCCTTTTATAAGTTAAAAGTAGTAGAGGAGTACTAAGAGAGAACTATATTCTATACTTAGTATAAGTTATATAAGTAAGTAATCTACCTATTTAGCCTAACTAATACCCCCGCTAGCTTCTAGTAATATATTAATAGTACCCTATAAGATTTCCTTAATAACTTTATTATTACTTATATAAATAATATATTAATTTACTCTAATAGAATAAGGGAATATTATAGGCTACGCCCGGGTTAAGCTTACCTAGGCTTCTACCTAGGTTTACTACGTTAAGGAGCTACCTAGGGCCTACTAGGGGCCTACCTAGTTATTCCCTATAAACTAGCGAAATCTCCACTAGAGAGGGAAACTTCCCCTTTTCCTCTTTAGCTTAAATCAATAATATTATAGCAACCTCTTATTAAATAAACTTAGATCTAACCCCTTATATATTTAAGCTTATTACTATAATAATAATAATAGGTTAAGCGCTACTCCCTATTAGTTAGTAAGATAGTTAATAGTAATATAGCTAAAACTTGAGATAAGCTATTATAAGCTAATTTAGTAGTAGTAATAGAGTCCCTCTAGTAATAGTTATAAGAGGTTAAGTAGGGGAATAGCTAATACATAGCTATATAAACCCTTATAAGTACTACTAGTAAGGTACTAGTAGTACCTAGTATAGTATATTAGAAGCTATTACCCCTACTCTTAAAGTTTTTAGGTAAGTAGAAGGAATATACTACCTAGGTATAATAAATAAAGTATAAGATTTCTATAGATAGGGCGTTCTATACTATAGATATAGAGGTATAATACCTTATTAACTCCTACTTAGATACTATAGCCTAGTAAGTAGTCTCTACTTTCTATAGAGCTAGGGGGGGTAAGGGGAAATATAACCCTAAGGACTTTATAGCTTACCTAGACTAGATATATAAGGACCTAAATATCTAGTTATAAGCTATAGCTTAATTATAGACCTTCTAATAGAAAGAGAATAAATCCCTAGTAACCTTCCTACTAAGATTTAAGTAGATACTAGCTAATATAAGTAGTATAAACTAGCCTAGCTAAGTCTAGATCTTACTTCTAGAGGCCTCCCTTACCCCTAGGCTAAGGGACTAGCTAATTATTATTAACCTACTAGGTAATTATAATAGCTAGCTCTTAAAGATCTAGAGTATTATATAGAAAGTAGAGCGCTAGAAGGTTACTAATAACTACCTAGTAACCTACTAGAGACCTATTACTAAGGATACTAAGGGGGATACTTATATAACTAGAGCTATATATATCTTATAAGTTAAAGAAGTAAGACGTTTTAATTACTAAAACTCTAGATCCTCCTTAGGTACCTCCTTAATATAATACTAATAACCTTAGAAGGGTATAAGGGACCCCTATACCTATTATACTTATAGAGCTAGAGGTTATATTACTTAGTATTACCCTAGTAAAGAGGACTAGCTACCTAGGGTTATAAAAATAAAAACCTTAAAAGAAGAAATAGTATATTATAAGGTTATAAATAACTACTAGGTAGTAACTAACTCCTTAGAAAAAGATAAGGAGTTAGGAAAAAACTAACTCTAAAGCGAAATTAGGCCCTAGAGCTTATTAAGGAGGAGATATTAAGTTAGGAAGAATATAAATAGGAATAACTAATTAATAATAAGCTTATTATTATTTAAGTTAGAGTTAATAGAAGATATTTAGCTTATACCCTAGTAAATACTAGGAGTAATACCTATATAATAATTAACCTTTCTCTAGCTTAATACCTCTACTTTCTATATATTAAGAAGAGATACTAACTTATAAGAGGGTATATACTTAGTAGACTATTACTAGGTAATACGCTAGATATAGTAGCGTTTAACCTAGAAATAAGTAGCTATATCTAGTATATCTTTATATATATAATTAATAGCCTAGACCCTAATATCCGCTTAGGGCGCCTTTAGATAGAATAGAGCTAGGTTATTTATAATACTATAGTTTACTAAGTATACTATAGGAGGGGATAAGTTAGGCTATACCTAAAGGATTAAGAAGAAACTCCCCTTATAAAGGAAATAAGAGCTATAAGATTCCTTAATATACCCTTATTCTCTATAATCTACTAATACCTAGTAAGATAACGGGGTAAGTACTAAGAGGGTATAGAAGAGATATTAGTATAAGTTATTAACTTATCTAATAATAAGAAAGCTTTAAACCTAAGACTAAAGCAGGATTAATAATACTATCTACTAAACTAGGTCTTAAGGGAGTTTCCTAACTTATTTAACCCTAATAAGGCTTACCTACTACCCCCTAAGTAACTAGCAGTAAACTATTAGATTAACCTTATACTAAGATTAAATAGGAGGGAGCTACTACTCCCCTAGAGCCCCCTCTATAATATATTAAGAGAAGAGCTACTAATATTAAAAAAAACCCTATAAGACCTCCTAGATAAGGGGTTTATTAAAGCTAGTAGCTTACCTACTAGGGTATTAGTACTCTTTATAAGGAAGCTAGGTAGGGGAATTTACTTCTATATTAACTATAAGGCCCTTAATATAATTATAAAGAAAGACTACTACCCCCTCCTACTATTTCTAAGATCTTATATTAGGTTAGTATAGCTAAGTAGTATACTAAGCTAGATATAATAGTAGCTTTCTATATATTAAGGGTAGTAAAGGAGTATTAAAAGAGAACTATATGCTATACCTAGTATAAGTTATTTAAGTAAGTAGTCTACTTATTTAGCCTAATTAGCACCCCCGCTAGTTTCTAGTAATATATTAATAATACCCTATAGGACTTCCTTAATAACTTTATTATTACTTATATAAATAATATATTAATCTACTCTAATAAAATAAGAGAAGACTATAAGAGGAAGGTCTAGGAGGTCCTCTAGAGGCTAGTAAATATAAGCCTAAACCTTAACCTTATAAAGTATAAGTTCTTAGTTAAGAGGGTTAAGTATATAAGGTTTATTATAATAATAGGAGAGGGTTTCTCTTATAATCCTAGGAAACTCTAGGTAATTACTAAGTAGTTACCCCCTACTTCCTGTGAGGGTATGGATGGCTAAAGGCCTAGATCGGGGAAGAATAACGACTTTGCGCAATAATAGGTATATAGTAGTGTATTAAGTATAACTTAGCTTCTTCCCTAATAGTGTGGAAGCCCCTTTTAAAGTATGCGTGCGAGGGTTCCGCGAGGGTTCGGCGCACGTTTAGCGCTACTTACTAATACCCTTATAATTACCCCCCTCTCTAAGGCCTTAGTCCCTAAGGCTTATATTAGCTCTCGTAGGCTTAGCTGCGGGCTTATTTAAACGATATCCTATAATAATCTAAATAATCTAATTATCTAATTATCTAAATACCGCTTATTTTAGCGTTATTTTAGCGCTCGTTCGGCGCGCGTTTAGCAAAAGTTATAATATAATAGGGTTATCGCAAACTTAACGTATACCTATAGTAAATATAGCACGGGGTTATTACAAACTTGATATATACCTATAATTATATAATACGATATCTAGCACGGGGTTATTACAAACTTAACATATACCTATAACTATTATATATCTTAGCAACGCTGAGGATACGCTAATCGTACGCTAAACAGCAGCCGCGTAACTACGGTCTTTAGTAGTTATCTAATAAATCAAGGCACTTAACCTCTTTAGTAATCTATATAGTATTTATAGATACCTTTAGCAGTACCTTCGCTATTTTTAGCGCTAGGTTACTAGCTGCTTAGTAATAACGCTCCTCTATATACCCCTTTTAAAAGTAAATAACGTAAGTATAGTTCTTCTAGTACTTATTAGTAGTATAGCCTATATAACTATATATCGTATAGTCTCCAGGGCGCGTAGTCTTCGCAGGCTATTTAGACTATTTAGTCTCTAACGCTTTAGTAATAGCACGCTACTTATAGTATAGTTCCTAGGCTCTTTTAGTAGCTATAGCTATATCTAGCGGTCTCTGGTTATTAAACTGCTACTACTCTAGGTCCCTCTAAACTAGGGGGCTTAAGTAGTAAAAGAATAAAAAAGCTAGTATATAGCTATCTTTATAGGGCGTTCCTAATACTTATAGTATTACTAACTACTTAGTAAAGAAGTAGAGAGGGCTCTAATCCCCCTATTAGGCTTTATAGAGTAAGCTATATAACTACTGCTCTTAGAGGGCTAGGTTAATATAGGATTAGCGAGTAAACGCTAAAAAGTCGGCTTATATAGCCTCGTAGCTAAGGGTAGGGGCGTAGTTTTACTACTATATTTAGAGCGTAAGTAATATCTTTATAAGTACTTACTATATATAGTAGCTATTAGAGGCGTCGCGGAGGTTATTCGCATCTTATATAGTAGTAAGCTAATTTACTACTTATATAGGAGTAGAGTCCTCCTTAAGGGTAGCGTAGGAGTAAGCTAGAGGGCGCTCATATTAGCGCGTACTTAGCGCGCAGGCGGCGAGGGCGCGCAGGAGGTCTGTGTGATTATAACCCTAGCGTTAGATAATATATAGGAGCTCTATAATAACTACGTCGCTCGAGGACATAGTCGAGAGCGTAGTTAAGGGCATATTCGTAGTCATAGTTAAGGGTATAGCTATATTAGTAGTTATTATAGTAAGCGCGGGCGTAGTAGATAAGGCTAGTAAAAAGTTTTTACTATTAGCGCTAGCGTTAGCGATAGTATAGCGGGTAGTCGGGCGCGTAGTTATAATTCTAAGCTGATCTCTCGAGACGAGGTAGAAGTTATATAATTATAAGGGTATAGATAGCTAAAGGCCTAGATCGGGGAAGAATAACGACTTTATATAATAATAGGTATATAGTAGTATATTAAGTATAACTTAGCTTCTTCCCTAATAGTGTGGAAGCCCCTTTTGAAGTGTGCGTGCGAGGGTTCCGCGAGGGTTCGGCGCACGTTTAGCGCTGCTTACTAATACCCTTACACTTCCCTAAAGGGGGTCTAGAGCTTCCTAGGGTTTATAAACTATTATAATATATTTATATTAAAATATAAGGATATTATTAGACTACTTATACTACTTATTAAGAAGAATATAACGTTCTAATAGGGAGATAATTAAAAATAAGCTTTCTTATAGCTTAAGTAGCTTTTTAATACCTAGCTAGTACTCTACTAGTTTAGCCTAGAGGATAAGATTATTATTAAAACTAATTATTTAGGATTTATATTAAGAGAGGTATTCTTATAAGTTAACCTAGAGAGTACCTAGTATCCTATAGCGTTCTACTTATAGAAGTTCTTACCTATAGAATATAACTACCCTATTTATAATAAGGAGCTCCTAGTAGTCCTTTCTTACTTATATATATAGAGAGTAGAGCTATATAATATAGCTACTTTTAAGATATTAACTAACTACTAGGGGCTTAAATACTTTATAAAGAAATAACGCCTTATAAAGCGCTAGAGCTAGTAAGTAGAGAAGCTATTTTAGTATAATTTTATTATTAAATACCGCCCTATTAAGGAAGTAGTAGCCCCTAATACCCTCTCTTAGAGGGAGTAGGATATACTATAAGAGTAGGATAATAAGTAGAAGTAGGGGAGGGTCTTATAGCTAATACTAAACTATACCTACCCCTATAAGGACCCTATAGTTAGCCCCCTAGTAAGGAGAAGTTAGAAGGGCTATACTAATATCCTAGATACTATAGTCTTTAATAATAACCCTAAACTATAGGCGCTATAGCTAGAAACTATAAAGAAGGATATAATATATAAAGCTATATATTATATAGTTACCTACTAGGTTTAGAGCTTCCTATTAGATATAAAGACTAAGGTTTAAATTAGTAAGTATAATATTAATAGTTAGGGGAGACTAATATTTAGGAGGAGGCTATAGGTACTGGGATAGGATAGGATGGACTTAGCTATATAACTTTCGGAAAACTCCCTTAGCACACGGACCCGTTACAGGGGGACTATAGAGTAGAGCGTAGAGGAGAGGAGCGTAGCAGAGGAAAAGATAGTATTACTATTATTACTATTATTACTATTAGTACCCTAATAACCCTATACCTCGTTTTTTAGTAATTTCTTAGTAAATCTACGCCTAATTAAGATAATCTCTTTTAACTAGATCTACGAATTATTCTATATATCTTTTAAGCCTACTCTTAATATTCTTACTTATTTATAAGTAGAGCTATATTATTTATTATCTTTCTAGTTCCCTTTAGTTCTAGCCCTTTCTTAATAATACCTAGAGGCGGATTCTTTTACTCTTTTTAATAGCTTTTATAAGCTTCTTAGAGAGTTAGATACCTTTACTACGTCTATATATCCCCGCTATTAATATATATATATATATATATAATTAATCTACTTTAAATATAATAATAACTTAAGAAATTTATAAGTAATAAATAATAATAATATAAATAATAATTAAAACGTAGTTTAAAGAGAGGAAGATATTTATAGACCTACCTTAGTTCTAAGGGAATAGTAATAGCTATGCTTTCTTATAGAATTAAGATAGGAATAATATAGACCCTGAAATCCTCCCTTTCTCCTTTTTTTATATACTATTAGTAGGTTCTAGCGAGTATATCCCTTTCCTTACCCCCTTATATATTATTAAAACTATTATTATTTAACTAGCGAGTTATAGCTAATATAGCTAAGATAGCTATATATAACACTAATATAGAGATTAGCAATCTTACTAAGCTAGTAAGTATAGTAAGATTAACTAGATTAGTAACTAGAGACTAATAAACCCCTTATTATTATAGCCCTAAGTACTAAGAGTAATATACTAACTTTAGAGAGATACTAATATAGAGAAGCTACGAATTCTTCTAATATAAGAGCGTTATTAGGAAGATCCTTCTATATTAAGTAATAAGACTTAAAGTAGATCTATAATAGCTTAGAGTAATAAGATCGAGGTCACTAGACCTTTCCTATATTTATTTAGTTATTTAGTTTATATTATTTCTTTTTTTATTTTATTTAAAGAAAGCTATACCTACTTACTTTATCTTTCTATTTAGAAGATATTATAATAATAACTTTACTCTATTAACTATAATACTTTATTATTTTAACTATATAATATTAACTTTGATATTTATAAACCTATAAGTATTATATCTTCTTCTTCCTTAGCTAACTTAGATACTAGATCCTCTTTTAATAAGGGGAAATAGCTTAAAGAGAGATTTATAGGAGTTTTATTTAGCGAGATATAACCTTATGCTATAGGGTAGCTAGCTTCTAATAATAATATAAATAGGTTTATAAATCCTACTTCTAGGATAGGAGTAACGCCCTTAAGCACTCTATATTCCCCTAAAGGAAGTTATACTAATTAGAATATTATAGCCCTTACTAATCTCCTTATAAGACGTCTTACTATTATAGTAATAACTCCCTATTTAACTAGAGCGCCTAAGTTTATTAGGACTAATATCTCTAACTTTATTACTAACTATAAGAGCCTTTTAAAGCTTTATTATAAGACTAATAAAGATATAAAGAACGAGGTCTATATATATAGCTCTAGTAACTATTAAAATATAGTAAAATCTTATATTAATAAAGCTAAGACCTAGAAGGAAGCTAAGGAGAGACTTCTATACTAGTTTAGATTTATAAACCTAAAGTCTCGTTAAGATCTTAATAAGGACCTTTAGAACCTAGTTATAGGATCTTATATTAAGGATAATAACCCTTCCTAGGTTATAATATTAATTACTACTCTTTAATAGCTTTAATAGAGAGCTATCTAGTATAGAGACCTAGAACTTACTAATACTAAGCTTATTTATATTAC